>VXBA01000387.1:76785-98632 GCA_013399895.1 Serilophus lunatus
AGGGGGGCGATGGGGGGTGTGGGGGAGCAGGGAAGCAGGGAAAGGAAGGGAAACTCTGGGATGGCGGGATTACAGGGACCTCTGGGGATGTGCCGGTCCGACCCTCCCGCCGAGGCAGGGTCGTCCAGGTGGAACCTCGCCGAACGGCCCCGTTTCCAAGGGTCCGCCGCCCTCGGTGTGGAGAAGTTCTTCCCCGTGCTGTGTTTTGGTTAAAGGCTGAAATATGTATCTGTCGTATCTATACATATATATATATGCGTAGGGAGAGAGAGAGAGAGAGAGAGAGAGAGAGAGAGAGAGAGAGAGAGAGAGGGATGGTTCATTGCCACATTTACCTGCGGCTTTGTGTCTGTAGCGTCGCGGGCACAGGACCCCATAAGAGCCCTGTCCTGGTACCCAGTTGCAAAGAATGTTGCTCTAAAGAAGGAAGAGCTGAGAAGCTGCTCCCTCACAAATGAAAAAAGCAGCTGAGGGTCAGAACAAAGAGTTCAGTACCATCAGGGTCACTGAGTCTGACCCGTGACCCATCACCACCGTGTCAGCCAGACCGTGGCACCAAGTGCCAGGTCTGGTCTCTCCTTGAACACCTCCAGGGATGGGAACTCCACCACCTCCCTGGGCAGCCCATTCTAATGTCTACTCAGCCCTTCTGCGAAGAAATTCCTCTTGATGTCCAGCCTAAACCACCCCCAGCACAGCTTCAGACTATGAAAATGACATTAAGGTGATAGAAAGTGTCCAAAGGAGGCACAAGGATGGTGAAGGGTCTGGAGGGGGAGCCTTATGAGGAGCTGCTGAGGTCACTTGGTTTGTTCAGCCTGGAGAGGAGGAGACTGAAGGGAGACCTCATTGGGGTCTTCAACACCTTCATGAAGGGAAGCAGAGGGACAGGCATTGATCTCTTCACTCTCATGAGCAGTGACAGGACTTGAAGAAATGGCATGAAGCTGAGTCAGGAGAGGTTTAGGTTGGATACGAGGAAAACGTTTTTCACCCAGGGGGAAACAGGAACAGGATCCCCAGGGAACTGGTCATAACAACAGGCCTGACAGAATCCAAAAAGTGTTTGGACAATGCTCTCAGGGACATGGTGATATTTTTGGGGTGCCCTGTACAACACCAGGAATTGGGTCCCTTCCAACTCCACACATTCTATGATTCTGTGATTCTATGTCCTCCCATCCTGTCATTTATTGACTGAGAGAGGACCCTGACCCACAGCTGGCTACAGTCTCCTGTCTGGGAGTTGTAGAGTGATAAGGTCTCCCCTGAGCCTCCTCTTCTCCAGGCTAAATATTCACAACTTCCACAGCAACTCCTCAATGGACATGTGCTCCAGATCCTTCACCAACAGCTTCATTGCTCTTCTCTGGAAATAGTCCAGCACCTCTACATCCTTCCTGAACTGAGGGGACCAGAACTGAACACACTCGAGGTGTGGCCTCGCTGGTGCCCAGTACAGGGAGACAGTCACTTCCCTGCTCCTGCTGGCCACACTTGCTGACACAGGCCACTGTGCCATTGGCCTTCTTGCCCACCTGGGCACACCCTGGCTCATGTTCAGCCACAGCTGACCAGCATTCCCAGGTCCTTTCCCACTGGGAAACTTTCCAGCCACTCTGCCTTCAGCCTGGAGCACTGCAGGGTGTTGTGATCCAAGGGCAGGACCTGACACTTGGCATTGTTGAACCTCATACTCTTCGTCTCAGCCCATCGATCTGGCATGTCCAGACACTTGTGGGTCACAGGTGAGTAGAGTGGGGACTGGTTGGCCCACTGACAGGCACCCACAGTCAAAACCCAGCCACTTTTGTACAGAGGATGGTTTTTGAGGAGTGAACTTGCATGACTCAGGGTCCCCTAAAAGTCTTGAAGCAGCCCCAGGCAGCAATAGAATATGAATAGTCACCCAGCAGCCCCCACAACCCGTGTTCTGTTTTCACATTCTCCGTGGATGTGTGATGTGGTCATACCAGAACACACTTGTTTGAGCCTTCCTCCCATTCCCTTAAGGGCAAAAAATATTTGCAGAGATGTAGAGGTATATCAACAAAAGTAATACTCATTATAAATAGAAATAACAGTGATTGTTCACGAGGAGAGCAAACCACTTCTGCTTGGCCTTTTTTTCATCCTTCTGCATGTGGCAGGGCTTAGGCCACCTCACAGTGGCACCTGCTCCTTGGACAAACAGGCTGGATGATGTGTCCCATCATCCCTGCATAGGGGATGTACACAGCTTTAACCCTCTTCCTTGCCCTCATCACCTCTCATGCCTCTCATATTTTCCCATTCCCATGGCAACTGTGTGGGCATGACTGACACCTGGATCAATGTCCTGTATTTTCCAGACCGCTGTACTTTCTTGAAGGCACAGGACTGACAGTGAGGGCCCTCTGCACTGGGAGATCATGCAGCTGAAACAGCCTGAAAGTATCTCCCTGTCACTTGGCAGCCATGGCTCTGGCTCCTTCTCCATACCTTTGCCCAGGGAGAAAGGCGGGAGGAAGATGGCTTTCCCCAAGCACCAGCCGTTACCAGGATAAATTTGCTGTTTCCCAGTGGCAAGCATGGCATTCTTCCCCTTGTTCCTGTGACTGCTCTGTTTACCCTTCTCTTGCCTCTTGAACTTTCCCCGCAATGGCCCCCACAGACTTCTCCAAAAATGTTCAGTACTTGCAGTGGTACCCTGTCCAGAGCAGTCGCCTCTGAGAGAAAAATACTCCAGCCCTTGCAAAACCCCATCTCACCCTGGAGAATGTCCTTGTGGGGACTGGCATCACTTTTCTCTTGAGCTGGGATGAGCTCTTGCCCAGTGCCATAGGGGTGATACAGACGGATAAACATCTCTCATCTATCCTCAGCTTGCTTGGCTATGCTGAAAAAAAGTGTGTGTTCCTCTACATGTGCCTCCCTGCAGGCACAGGTCCACCACTGCTGTTCACTCCTTACAACCATGGAGTGATCTCAGATCCACAGAGAACTCTCACTTCTGCAGACAGGGGCTTGAGGGGTGGAGCATGAAACACTGTTTGTCAAAGAAACTCCTTAACAGCTGGGAAGTACCATGCTGGATGTGTTTTCTGGTAGAAGTTCAGTCCCCCATGTACTTTACATCAGTAGAATAGAACAGAAAAGAATTGACTATTTCTGTTCAAAGGGACCTACAACAGCTATCCAGTCCATCTGCTTGACCAACTCAGGGCTGACCAAAAGTTCAAGCATGTTATTAAGGGCATTATCCAAATGTCCCTTAAAGTGACAGGCTGTGGGCATCAACCAGCTCTCTAGGAGGACTTTTGCAATGTCTGTCCACTCTCTCTGCAAAGAAATGCTTCCTGATGTCAAGTCTGAACCTCCCTTGACACCACTTTGAATCACTCCCACCTGTGCTGTCACTGGATAACAGTGAGAAGAGCTCAGCACTTCCCTCACCACTTCCCTTCCTCAGGAATCTGTAGAAAGCAATACCTTCAGCCCCCTTTCTCCAAAGCAGACATGTCCAAAGTCCTCAGGTGCTCATCACTTGACATTCTTTCCAGTTCTTTCACTACCTTTTTTGCCCTCCCTGGGACACATTCAAGGATCTTCACAACGTTCTTAAATTGTCTGGAGTTGATGGACATAACATATGCTGTGACCTTCTGTGTTGATGCCAGCCCTCAAAGACCTGCTCCGTTAACAAGTCATCCCAGCTTGGATGTAAAACATGATTTTGCTTGTGCTTGGAGGTAAATGTGCAGGAGCTCTTTTGGGATTGTACTCCCCTATTTCTGTGGTAATCAAAACATCTTTCCTTGCAGCCAGCCTCCAGCACAGACTTTGCTTGAACCAGCCTAGTGCTGGGAGAGATGGGAGAAGCAAAGTTTGGAGCTATTCAGGATTTATCTCTGTCTGCTGCCTGTCTTGAATTTTAACGAAAGAGGTAATCATGCAAGGCAAAAAGTAAAGCAAGCCCTAGTATATTCAATAGGGCAGACTGAAAATTTTCCACTGGGTCTGCTTTCAGAGAGAATACTGGTCTTTTTCCCTTTCAGATTTTTTCCCCCCTCTCCTGCAAAAACATTCAGCACTCAAAGGAAATAGAAACAGTTGAAGCAACAGACCATTTTGCAGCCTGGGCATCGTAGCACCCCCTCCAAGGCTCCTGCCTGAATTTCTGCCTGTGCTCCCCAGGAGACTCAGCTGCTCTGTCTGGTGTCCCCTTCCCTGAGTCCAGGCTGTCCTGAGGCTGACATAACATTTTTTGAGTTGTCCTGTGGCATTTCTCCCCTCTAATCACCTCTGATATACCATAATGAAAAGATGAAACATTGTCCTCTTTTAGCTGCTCTCTCACGGATGGTCACTGCCCATCTGCAAGCAGGGCTCTCTGATAGATGTGGTCTGCTACAAACACTTATATTTTCTTTCATTTTCACCTGAAGGCATCAGTTTGTTTCTTGGTGTCACAGGACAAGAAATAAGATCTGGTGTTGAAATATATGGCTTCACAAAGGGGAAATCTCACTGGGAGAGAAAGAGAACACACATGCCATTAACCCAGCCCTCAGCAGCAGAACTTGTCACTGGAAACTAGACCTCAAGGTGCCACTGGTGCAATAGGTAAATCTGAGATCAAAACTTCTCTTTAATTCCTTTCAGCTTTTGTTCTCATCACCTGTTTTTAATACCTTTCTTCCTCATTTCATTCTTCCTTCCTGTGAGCTGTGTTCATGGAGGATGACAAATTGACAGTTAACTCCTCTGCTTAGCAACAGCAGAAGCTTTGAAAATGCAAACCTATCTTGGTGTCACTGGTCTTGGTGTTACTGCTCCATGAACTGTCAGAGCGAGGGGACAAGAGGTGGGAAGATGTGGAAGGTCTTCCTTGTGTGACTCCATTCCTGGGACAGAATCATATCACATGATATTCTTCACTGCTTTATCTAATTTCTTTCCTGAGTGGCTCAAATGATGAGATTCCTGCTCCTTGCCAGAGGGAACTGGACTCACTTGGGATAAAAGATGACACCATGTCCTTTCCTACTGCCTAATCCCTATTCTGGTGCTTTGGTGAAGGGATCCTGGTGATTCTGGATTGGACTTTCACACAATTTCACCCCCAGCACGTTAGATGGTAAAGTAATGGAGAAGATCAGGCTGAGAGTAGAAGTTCTGCTCAGCTTTCAGCTCACACCTGGAGCCCTTTGTAACTCCAAGCACTAACAGCTATTGCTTGGGCTTTACTGAAGCAGAGCAAGACACCTACAGGCCCAGCTCATCATCCTCTTGCCCCAAGAAAGTATCAGCTTGTCCTAAACAGCCCTAGAAATGTTTGCCCAATCAGTTCTTTAATCTTTGTCTGTCAGACTGCCCAAAGTGGAGATTCTTTTGCTCTTAGGTCGATGTGGCTCCACTTTAGGCTCAGCTCCCCTTCCTGTAAGAGAGCTGATAGATCTCCCCTCTGCCCAAATCTTGTCCTGTTTCTTCTTGTCAAGATCACTATAGGGATATGGAAGACAGAGAAAGGTGCCAGGATTATGTCTTCTGTCTCCTTCTTGGAGTGCCATTGCCCTGCCTGGATGCAAATGTTTAGCCAAGGCCATTCCAGAGTTGGCAGCCCATCATTCCCATGGCAGCAGCACACACTGCCCATGGGCCAAGAGGAAACACTACTTGGGTCTTTGCAGGCTGGTTTCTTAGCCTGGAGAGAACAGCCAGAGAAGAATCTGGGGCTACTTTGTTTATTTACACTCGATACCTGAGTCCTAGACCAGAGGACTGACAAACACCATGGTGATGAATCTCAGCACAGACATTAATGCCCTGATGCCAAGGAAAGATTTCTCCATAAAAACTCCCTGAGCATTTAGTGAGAGAAATCAAAGTGCACACCTGTGCTCTGCTGCTCAAGTGAACAGCACAGCATTACTACATGGCATGATTCTTGCCTACCAAAAAGAAAAAAAAAGAACAGGCATACAAGGGTCTTCACCCTCATATTGGCATCTATACAGGTTCCTATATTGGGGGCAGCAGATCACCCAAGCACTCAAGGGAAGCAACTCTGAATCGTTGAGAATAAAAGTCTGTCCCCTGCACTTCCTCTTCTGTCTCTCACCTAAATATGGGACAAGCTGATCCTCAGGCAGAACTCATCACAGGGATGAAAAGATGCTTTTGGCCATCAGTCAGCAGCATGTGGATTAATGGGAGCTTCCTGCATCAGAGTAACCAGCAGCAGAGAAAGGCATGGTTTGGAAGATTCAGAGCAAAGCAGAAGAAAAATGAAGAGAAGAAAAACAGACCTTTAGTGGAGAGGGTTATTTTTTCTTATTTTGATTCATCTTTTTTTTTCCTTTAATTTGAATAAAGTTGCTTTTTTTTCTTTTACTCCAGTTTGCTCTTTTAAAATGGATAAGGTCCATCACAAGAGTTTGATAAAGAGTGCCATCACAATGCCTGCTGCCGCTCTCATTCAGCTGATGAATAAATTATAAGTGCATTACAATGCTATTTCAGCTGTGATTCCAGGGCCTGAGGAGTCTGACTGTTCTGACCTTATGCCTGTCAGACAGTGGTTTGTATTTCCAAAGAGTTCGGGTAACCAGCTGTCCAGGTCATCTTACACCTCCCATTCTAGGCTGACTGTGCAGAAGTATCTGAACCTGTTCAACCTGCCAGCTATAGAGTCAGTCCTCCAGCTGCACACAGTGGTGGTGGTATGTGCCATGGTCTTCAGAAGCTCATGATCTCATAGAATCTAAGAATGAGACAAGATGCTGAATTGGAAGGGACCCATCAGGATTCTGCTGAAGCCTGAAGTGACTGTTGCCACTCTCCCAAGCAGCAATCTGGGTGGACATAATGCTTTATTGACAGGCCTGTAACTGAGATATCCATGTTGTTCAGTCCCAGAAATAGTTTCTGTATTGGGAATTGGCATTTTAGATTATTCTTGCAGCACAGGACATGACATCCCTGTCTCAGGCTTCACAGTGTGGCTGAGGTGGTGTGGCTTGTCAGCTTCACTGGCATAAGGCTGTGAGTGTTCTCTGGGAAAAGCATCAGTCTAAGCCAACATTCCCAGTGTTTCATCTTCACCTCCGCTGCAAGGTCATTTCTGCAAGACTGCAAGCCCCTTCAGAGTGGGTGACCATCAGGCAGCTGTCCCCATTCCTGAGGACAAACCATCTGGGTTAGGCAGGCTCTGGCAGTGGAGTGAAGGACCTGGAGCCCATGGAGCAGCTGCGTGGTGCACTCCTGAGTAGGTTCACCAGACCCTGCTTTTACCTTCAGAGTAGACAGCTCCTTGTACTTGGGCAGAAGCCACGGTGAGAAGGGACAGTGTTTTGCAGCAGGTGAGCAAGGGGGAGGAGGAAGCCCTTCTAGGTCTCACATTGTTCCTGGTTTGGGGTGTTTCACAGCATGGTTGGTGCTGAATGGCACATTATCAGACGCTATCAGCTGAGCCTACAAATGATCTCACTTGCTGCCATACCTCGGATGGTCTCTGTGGGCTGATCTACAGCAGCAATGCCAGCAATTCCATTAAAATGCAGCGCCAGCTGGGCTTAGCTGAAGACGCACGGCTCAAGACCTGATTGGGGTCTTGAAAACTGAACACAAAGAGTAACTTCCGTTAGGAAACAGGGACAGCCAAGTGACTTTAATTGGACCTTGCTTTGCTGAGGCTGAATTTGGCCTTTTCTTGACCCTTCTCACAACAAATATGAACAGATCCAGAACAGAAACCAAACTGCAGCATAAGCACCAAGCCCCACGCATGGGAAACAGGCTTGAGCGCCTGAGCAGCAGAGAGGATGCCATGGGCAAGAAAGTCCAGAGAGGAGTTACGACAGGAGATGCTCCCTCAGCATCTCCATCTCCAGATTCCTAAAAATGGGAAGTTCCTCTGCAAAACTGTTTGTAGATGTCGTGTGGCAGATGCAATGTCTCCCTCCCCTTTGTGCACAGACAGGCTGTGAGCTCTGGAAACCACACTGTGGTGGGTGTGAAGCAGAATTGGGAAGGGGAAGATCTTCGCGGTGGCCCTGCAGGCTGCTCTCTTCACTCGTGTGTGGAGAGGAAGAAGCTGAACTTTCCCACAGGAACCTGAGTCACCGTGAGGGTAATTAATGCTAATTTCACAGATGGGTGAACAAGTCTGGAAAAGCCTTGCTGCCTGGCCTAAACATGCTGAACGGTGCAGTCACCTCCACCCCTAGGGCTTGCTGATCCATGGAAATGTGGAAAGAGTTTCTACAGGGTCTGGGAAAAAGCAAACAGAACCCACTGCTGTGAGCTCACATGGCCAGAACCCAGCATTGTCCATGGGGGAAAGCCTTGTTCAGACACTCTCCTGGAGAAAGGACCCATGAAGGTTTGATCGTCTGCCTCTTGGTTCCTCCTGAACCCATGTCACCTCTGGTCACCCCTAGCTGATTCCCCCTCCTGCAGACATTGGGAGAGCCCCATTTATGTTCCTTTCCTGTTTTTGTGACTGGAGCTGGAGGGCTCAGCCCTGCAAGAGGGTCCCTGGAGCACCTGTGAACAGGGCAAAGCATGGCTGTGCCCTGCAGGTGCTGTGCCTCAACACTTTGCTGTGCCATCTCAATCCCCATCTACAGCTGCCTGCAGGGCCAGATAAATCTCCTCCAGACTTGTTTATCTGCTGTGATTGTTCCATCTAGTATCCTTATGCTTCTCCATCCTGCAGGAAACCCATTGGTCACACCAACCTGAAGCTCTCGAGGCATCATAGGTTTGATATGTCCCACTTTCTTATCCCATCTAGCACATCTTTTCATCTTCTGCCTCGACTGTAGGATGGGTCATTCCCCTCTTCCAATCTTCAGCTGTCAATTCAAGGGCTGGTAGAGTGCAAAAGAGCCAACTGCCAGGTTTGCATCTGGATTCACATCAGGGCCAGTTCCTCCTGCAGGAGCATCCCTATTTTAAAGGTAGAGGAGGCTCTGATGTTGCCTCAAACTATAAGCTGTGAATTTTATCTCAGATGGACTTGTTTTTATTACATGTGGGCATCCCAAGGGTCTGGAAGAGTTAGGAATGAGGAATTTGAAGAGCCAACCCAAGCCTTTGCATCTGGACCCTCATTCACTCAGTGCTTTAAATGAAAATACTTTGCTTCTTGTCTTTGGGTGACACATTCGCTGGTGCTGCAGAAGTGTTCAGCTGGGCGAGCTGGCTGCAGTCTGGTCCTGTTGGTCTGCACTCCCCTTATCTCCAAGATAATCAAAAACCCTTTCCTAGATCTTGCCCTAGGGGATTTACCCTACCCCCACCCCTGCCACTTGCCAGCCGTCAAGAAGAACAAAAAAGGGCAATTTTTGGCTATTTCTCTCTTCATGTTTTCCCTTTGGTGTGAAAGTGGGATGTGTGGGGCAAAGCAGAAAAGCCCTGTGGAATGGAGGCCCCAAACCATCTCCTTCCATAAGGAGAATATATGGAGCAGGGACTGCAAAATAGGAAGCAGAGGAAGCAGCAAGCACTTTACAAGAAACAAATCCTTCTCTTTGCAAAGAAGCAGCCAAAATACCATGAAGGCCATACAACTTAAAAAAAAGCTTTTCTCCACATCAAGCATGTTCTTCTCTCAGCATTCATTTTTAATATATTTATATGTGTTGTTTGGGTATTTTTTTGCTTTAATTGCAGCACTAGTGGGTATTGCCAGGACACTCAGATCCTTTAGTAGGCAGCAGAACACGTGCTCAGCTTCAGAAATGCAGAGTTTTTCCCTAGAGTGAGATATATTTTCATATACCTGAATGCTTACCAGCAAAAGAAATTAGAAGAGAGGGTTTGCAAACTGTGTGCCTAAGTTGTCCTCTAACAGTCTAAAGCTGTTTCTTCCAGGGCCACTTCCAAGCTCGACTTGATCATAAGGCCTTTTTTTGTGTTTTTTTAAAT
Organism: Serilophus lunatus; assembly: GCA_013399895.1. Classification (NCBI taxonomy): domain Eukaryota; kingdom Metazoa; phylum Chordata; class Aves; order Passeriformes; family Eurylaimidae; genus Serilophus; species Serilophus lunatus. Next base: position 86,701 of record VXBA01000387.1, read on the forward strand.
ATATGTAAAGATATTGTCCCAATGACTACCACCCTACTCTCCTTTTTGCTTACCCACATATATATAAAATATATGTACATATATGCTTCTTTTACTTCTTCTTGCTGTTTAAAAATTTGGAAAAGCTATCAAAAGATCCTATAACAAAGTAAAATGAAAATAACCTGTGTTACTCTTCATATTCTGATGATTAATAAATAATAAAAAACATTTGAGTAATATTTTATCTGTGGCTCTCGGAAAACAGGAGTCCATGATGCTCCCAGATGTTCTCATCCTTGGAGGTATTTCCAAAAGCTTGGCAAAGCAGGGGAAAACAAAAGGCTTCTCACTGAATCATGAAACGATAGAATGGTTTGAGTTGGAGGAAGACCTTTAAAGGTCAGCTGGTCCCAGTGTGCTGAAATGAAGTGACAAGTCAAGGGGTGGATTTTCTGTAAATTGTCCACTTTCATTTGGTGCCATGATGATGTTTTGGTTGATTTTGGTTTCGGGTTTTTTTTTTTGTTTGTTTATTTGTTTTTGTATGGGAATTTGGGTTGTTTTGGTTATGTGTCAATGTATATGATGAATGTAGAATTTAATGTTACTTCTTTAACATGTGATTCACAGAGGTGAGGGGTAGAATGTATTGGGTTTTATGTGGCCAAGTTTTGGTAGCAGCAGGGAGGGGGTTGTAGGGGAGGCTTCTTCAAGAAGCTGCTGGAAGTTTTCCCCAGGTCTGTCAGAGCCAATTCCAGTTGGCTCCGGGCTGGGCCCGCCGCTGACCAAGGCTAAGCCAATCAGGAGTGATAGTAATGCCTCTGTGATAAAATATTTAAGAAAGAAGGAAAAAAGTTAAAGATCAGATAAAGATGAGAGCCAAAGAAAAGCAGAGTGAGAACAAGTGAACAACATTGCAGACACCAAGGTCAGTGCAGAAGGAGGGGCAGGAGATGCTCCATGTGCCAGAGCTGAGGTTCCCTTGCAGCACATGGAGGACCCCATGCCAGAGCAGGTGGATGCTGGAAGGAGGCTGTGATCCTGTGGGAGGACCAAGTTGGAGCAGGGTCCTGGCGGGGACCTGTAGCCCATGGGGGAGAGGAGCCCATGATGGAACAGGATTCTCCTGGTAGGACTTGGGGCCTGTGGGGGGCCCACGCTGGCACAGCCTGTGCCTGAAGGACTGACCACGTGGGAGGGACTCCATGGGAAGCAAGGGAAGGACTCCTCTCTCTGAGCAGCAGCAGAAATAACAACTGGTAACCCTCATTCCCTGTCTCCCTGCACCGCTGGGGGGGGAGGAGATAGAATGTGGACAAGGAGGGGGGTGAGGGGCAAGATGTCTTTTAAGTTTCTAATTCTTAAGCTCTGATCTTGTTTGTAATAAATTTAATTGACATCTCCATATGGAGTCTGTTTTGGCCATGATGGTGATCACTAAAGGATCTCTTCTGGTCCTTATCTCAACTCATGAAACCCTTCATTGTATTTTCTCTCCTCTGCCCATTTGCAGGAGGGTGAGAGATTGGCTTTTGTGGGTCCCTGGCATCCATCTAGTCAACTAGAGCTGGTTTCTCAGCGGCCACTCCAACCTGGTCCTAAAAGTTTCCAGGGATGGGGCTTCCACCACCTTTCTGACATGTTGTCATGGTTTAACCCCGCACAGAAATCCAGCCCCACGCAGCCACTTGCTCACACACCCTGGTGGGATCAGGGGGACAATTGGAACGGTACGAGTGGCAGAACTTATGGGTTGAGATAAAGGTAGTTTTACAGAAAAAGCAAAAGCCACACATGCATGTAAGGAAACTCAGGAGTTAATTCACTGCTTCCCGATGGCAGGCAGGATTTCAGGCATTCCAGGAAAACAGGGTNAACTCATGAAACCCTTCATTGTATTTTCTCTCCTCTGCCCATTTGCAGGAGGGTGAGAGATTGGCTTTTGTGGGTCCCTGGCATCCATCTAGTCAACTAGAGCTGGTTTCTCAGCGGCCACTCCAACCTGGTCCTAAAAGTTTCCAGGGATGGGGCTTCCACCACCTTTCTGACATGTTGTCATGGTTTAACCCCGCACAGAAATCCAGCCCCACGCAGCCACTTGCTCACACACCCTGGTGGGATCAGGGGGACAATTGGAACGGTACGAGTGGCAGAACTTATGGGTTGAGATAAAGGTAGTTTTACAGAAAAAGCAAAAGCCACACATGCATGTAAGGAAACTCAGGAGTTAATTCACTGCTTCCCGATGGCAGGCAGGATTTCAGGCATTCNTTCTGACATGTTGTCATGGTTTAACCCCGCACAGAAATCCAGCCCCACGCAGCCACTTGCTCACACACCCTGGTGGGATCAGGGGGACAATTGGAACGGTACGAGTGGCAGAACTTATGGGTTGAGATAAAGGTAGTTTTACAGAAAAAGCAAAAGCCACACATGCATGTAAGGAAACTCAGGAGTTAATTCACTGCTTCCCGATGGCAGGCAGGATTTCAGGCATTCCAGGAAAACAGGGTCCTACCATGTGTAATGGTGATTCAGGAACACAAATATTATCTCTCCAAATGTCCCTCTATCTCCCTTTTCCCCCCAGTTTATATACTGAGTATGGTGTCATATGGTCTGGAATATCCCTTTGCTTGGTTGGGGTCAGTTGTCCTGGCTCTCTCCTCACAAGTTCCCATGAACTCCAGCCTCCCCAACAGCATGACAGTATGACAAGCAGAAAAGGCCTTGGCTTTGTGCAAGTACTGCTCAGCAGTAAGAAAAATATCTCTGTATAATTATCACTCTATTCAGTACAAATCCAAAATACAGCCCCATACCTGTGAAAAAAATTAACTGTGAAGAAAATTATCTCTCCTTCATCCAAAACCAGCACATAGGTCCATGTCTTTCTTATATCAGGGGCCCCACAGCTGGATGCAGTGCTCCAGGTGGGTCTTGCCAGAGAGGGCAGAATCCTCTCCCTCAATCTGCTACTCACAATGCTTTGGATCCAGCCCAGAACATGTTTGCATTTCTGGGCTGTGAGTGCACATGGCCGGGTCACGTCCAGCCTCTCATCCACAAGCATCCCCAAGTCCTTCTCAGCAGAGCTGTTCTTGATCTGTTCATCCCCCAGCCCACATTGATACCAAGGGTTGCCCTGATCCAGGTATAGCACCTTGCACATGGCCTTGTTGAATGTCATGAGATTCCCATAAGCCCAGATTTCAAGCTTGTCCAGGGCCCTCTGAATGGTTCCCATCCCTGTTTCTTGGTCATCGGTTTGACAATGTGGCCATCAGCATTTTATTAAGATTGGAAGTGGCTGCAGAGTGAGACCCAAGACTTTAAGGCCCTCTGACAGCACTGACGCTGGCTTCACAAGAGATAATTTGCACACAGAGGAAGGGATGGAACTGCTTTGCTGGACCGTTGGTGAGGAAATAGCCATCAAATGGAAAGAATACTAATATGGAGGTAACAGAAGGCTTGAAGGCTTGGAGGCTTGGGGGCAGTGGACTTGTCTCTTTTATAGACACAGATGTAAGAACAGCCTAAAAGATTGAAAGGTACCACCATCTTCTGGGATCACATTGAATCCTGCTCCTGCCAGTGCTTTCATCATACAGTTCTCAGGACACCTTGGTGATGAAGATCATGAAGATACTACACATGCCTTTCAGGGCCTGACCCTGCAGCTGGGGCTGGGTTGTGCCTCCTTGGGCTATGTATTAATTGCTACAAATATTTTCCCTTTTGCCCTTGTTTTCCTGTGTCACAGGAACGAAAAAGGAGATTTGGAAATTCTCACTGCCAGGCCATGGTTTCCTTCTGCCCTTGCCTTATCTCATGGCCTTCAGGCTTGGTGTCTTGGCTTAAGAGCCAGCAGCTGGACCTCTATCAAGGCGCTGCTAAGTGACTCCCCTGACATCGCCTTATCTCCAGGGACCTGCCTGCACAGGTCCTGCTGGGCTTTATCTCCTTTCCCCATCTGCCGGGTGCCGCATGTCCCTCCCCAACCTCATTCCTCCAGGAGGTGCTTTGCACATCGTAGCAGGGAGATTCACACAGGCAGATAACAAATTTATCATGACCAACACTGTGCTTCAGTGCTGGATACTTCTACATCCTGGAATCTTGAAATGGCCCACAGGGCCACCCTTGGAAGGGTGTAAGGACAAGTGATACTTCTGCAGACTATTTCCTCAACCTCCAATATTTTTTTGTGATTCAGACTCCCTGAGTCACACGTGTCCTTGTCTTTAATAGTCTTCTGTACATTTTTTTCCCATTAATTTGTATAGTTATTTTTGAAGACGGATAAATTTTGAGTATTTGCAACATCCTGTGCAAAACAGCTACCGAATCTAATGACCTATTTAGGTGCAGAATCATTTCCTTTGGTTTGTTTTGATCCTGTCACCTGACAGGTTTTTCAATGCCCCATCCTCACAGTGAAGAAAATAATGAGTGGTCTTTCTCTATCCAATCACTCTCTGGCCCTTGTAACTTTGCAGTCTATGCTACAACCTCTCCCGTAATGTCTTTTGGGAACAGGATTCCCAGCCTGCATGGCTATTCCTCCTATAGACACAGAGAACTTACAGTGTTAAGATCACCTGAAGACTGTTTCCCTTTTGTCACTTTCACAAGAAGCACACCAAGTCTTGGGTATACCTTCACAGACTGTTTAAAGACAAATCAAAAGGAAATGCCCCAAAGTGAGATGTCTACCATCCCCCAGGTGACTTAAAATTGTCCTGTGCCCATGTTTTCTCCCTTGGGTGTTGCTGCTGTTCACAGTCAGACTGCAAGACCTACTTTCTGAGGTATCTCTCTCTTTGTGTTTCCTCCCACACCAGCCACAGGGGAGGCAAAGAAAACCCCAAATGACAGCAAAGTCATTCATCTCCAGCATAAAACCTGGGTGCAGTAATGAGCCTGTTTCAGGACAGAGGCTCATCTCCCAGGGGGCAAAGAAGGCCTTTTGCTCATGGCCTGGTAACCCACAGCAGGGCAGGATGGGGTATCCAAGCCAGAGCATTCATCTGGGAGGAAGACCTGGCATCCCCAGGTCTGGGTTTTTGGGATTTTTTGGTCCACATGAAGGTTAGGTAGCACAAAGCCTTGAGCTCTCAGTCCACCCTTCAGTTGCCTTCAGGAGGCATCTGGGTTTACATCGTGTTCCCCTGAGTCATCTTGGAGCACGTCTCTCCTAGGTGTCCAAGCAAAGGCAGGTAACCCCTGCTCTTTGAAATAAAACCAGGCTAAAGGGCAGCAAAGCAGATTTTCCCAGAGTCTCCAAAACCAGTGCCCAGTGTTGTTTTGGTGGAAGGACCCTCATGTAAATCTCAAAGGGGTCTTCCCTGATGGGAAAGATATCTCTGACCTCAGCAGATGACAGCTCTGGATCATACAGCAGCCTTGCAGGGGCCAGGAAAAAAGGGGTCATCCCAAACTAAAGCTGGAGTGCTTCTCTCTGTCCTTCCAGCCCCAAAGCACTCCTTGGAGAGAGGCCAGATGCGAAGGAGGCTCAGGTGAACCGCTTCAACACCCACAGGATAGGTCTTTTGAGAGGTGTTTCTGGAGCATCAGAGCTCTGAAGATGATTTCTGAGAGCAGCCTCTTGCAGGGAGACTTGAGTGGTTACTAATGCAGTTCAGAGTGCTTCAATATCTTCCTCCCAGTGAAGGAAGACTTTGGTCTTTCTTCTCCTCCCAGCTGAGCTGCCAAATTCCATAAAACACCTCTGAAATGCCCATATCTGGAGGGGAAGCAACCTCTGTGGGTTGAAAATCACAAACTAAGAGGGATGTGACAGAGAGACAGACAATATTATTGTTTAATCTTTGTTTCCATGGGAAGCAAAAAAGCAAAATAGAGAACTGTGAGGGAATATCCTGAATGCACATGCCAGCTGTGATTCACCTTTACTGAAATCCAACAAAACACTCCATTGCTTTACCTCAGTTTCCCCATCAGGTGAATGAGGATGTAACATACCTGTCTTGAAGAGTCATTGGAATGAAGTGGTTGGTCAAGAGAATAAAAAAGGCCAGAGCTGTTAAATCTGAGTCAGGTGTAATTGAAGATTTCAATTAATCAAGTCATTGTCATTGTCATTACCACCACCGTCTCTGCTGATATTTGCTCAGCACCATGCAGATTGGGTTTGGATGAAAGTGAGTGAGGGCACTCACATTGCCAGATAGTTTGGCACACAGAAGTTTAAGGCATAAATAAAATAAACCCCACATTTACATGTTCCTGGCTCTCTCCACTCCCTCTTGTCTCAGGAGATACCCTGGAGACTGAAATTTTTTTGGTTGTGGTTGGGAAACAGAACACTATTCTACTGCAGGGAGATTGACAATGCCTGCTTTGGTGGGGCAGGCAAGGCAAACCACACATCACTGATAAAACATGACGTGACTGCAAGAGGAAGGGGGTCAGCAGAGCTATTCTTCTCATTCAGTGTCTCTGATGTGATTTTGGGAGACTGTAGGCTGTTTTTTACTATCAGAAAAAAAAAAAAAAGGATTTCTCCTCCTTGTTGCTATGTGTAAAGCCAACGTGGCAACAGACTGGAAATCAGATAAATTTCCTCTCTTGCTTGTTGCAGAAAGCAAGAAAAAGTGACCCAAGAATAAAAACAAGGTACACAAAACAATATATGCAAAAATCAAATTGATGATTTAAAAGGAGGCAAAACACTGCTGGCATATCAATTTCCCATTAGTCCTCTTTGTATAATTCAGGTCACTGCTGTTTTGAGATAAAGCTGCCAGAGACAGCCAGACTTTGGACAATCAAAATCAGTCTCTCCCTCTGCTCCTCATCTATAGGTATGGATTGATTTAGCTCTCTGTTTTTTGGGTATTTTTTCTTCTTCTTTTTTGAGTGAGAAGGAGTTTTTAACACACCCTCCTAGCATATAACCCACTGAGGAGGGCTGTGGCTGTTGTACCATCCTCTGATCATCAGCTTTGCCCTTGAAAAGCCCTGGAGCTGCTTCTGCTGGTGGGGAGATGCCAAGTGGTTGCTGTATCCCAAAGAAGATGGGTGAGACTTAGTGAAGCAGGTGAGTCTTAAAACCATCATCCATCCAAGAAACAAGTGATGATTGAGGCTCATTTTGATCAATGCAGCATTGTCTGGGTGGTCCCTGAGCATCAGGAGGGACCTGGGTATCCCTCTGACCCACCCCACAGGCAAAGAGCTGGTGACTCCGGCTCTCCTTTTCTTCAGTGGATGCCAGGAATGCGCCGGGTGCCTGTCTGAACACAGGGGTGAAACCACTGAGGGTTTTTTTAGAACTTCAAATGGCTACAAATATCTACTTTACCCTATTCCTTTGCTCTGATGTCCCCCACTTCTTGGCCACTGTGAAGATTGCTCATTGGCTGTGTGTTTCTGTGATAAATCCTATATTTGGGATAGACAAACATTACAGGAGTTTGTCATTGACCTGTGTACCAAGTTATTTTTGTCTGAGGGTTACAAATGACTCTGTCATATGTTAGTACTTGAGAGTTTGAAACACTTGAAAATTCTTCTGAAACCAAAGGAAGAAACTATTTAATCCTACAATTAAAGGGAGATCTGCTGGAGTGGGACAAAGCCCTTTCCCCTCAGGAGAACCAAGAAACCCCTCTAAATCTGGGTGAAGGTGCCAGGCAGTGAGAAGTGCCATGTCCCTACAAGGCTTCCTGCCTCACTCTAGGTGTTATCGCTGAGATCAGGTTCTGGAGGTCTTGGAAAAAAAACCAGCCATGGCCACGGGTGGCCAGAGGGAGTCACGGGATGGATGCAAAAGTCTTGGAGGGGAGACCCCCAGGCAGGAGCTGTGTTTGCTGCAGACATCTGCAGGTGTTGCCAAGGTCCCAGGAATGTGCTAAAGATTTTGCTCCTAGTTCAGCTCTCTACAGCTAAACTGGAGCATTTCTACAGCAGTGGCGTTTGTGGGAAGACCCTGGGAGGGGACAAGGCGTTGTGGAAGGGAGAGCAGACACTGCACTAAGTCAGAATCAATGTAATGTCTAAACCTGCTTGGCAGCCACATCGACCGCAGCCCCTTCCTGCCAGCTGTGATGTCGGCAGCATTCCTGAGGGTGAAACAGAAGGAACAAGGATGTGTGAGTACGTGGACGTGCCTGCGGGGGTGCACTTGCGCACGGCGGCTTGAGCTGTGTGGTTGAGGGCATCACCACCATGGTGGGCTGGGTCTGGAGGTGCTCAGGTGGTTGAGAGATGCTCCAAGGAAAGGCAGCACTGAGGACGTGCCTCCACACGCTCCTAGTGGTTCCTTCACCAGCTCAGTGTGTTCAAAGTCTGTGGATAGGAGGATGCTGGGCTGGAATCTGGTATCCTGTTTACAAAAAGCTTTGGTGGGCCAAAGGGATTTGTGTCCCTTGAAAAAAGAACTCAGTAACCACGTCTGAAAAACACCACGAGGCTTTTCATTTTGACAAGAATAAATGGATGGTGGGGAGCAGCAACTCCTCAAACTCCCTCTTTTGTCATACCAGCAATCCTCACCAGGGGTTCAACACCACTCTGGCTCTCCTTGCATTCCAGGGTAAAGGACAGCTCTGCTCCACCAGCAGGTGGAAGTGAACCAAGTGAGGAAGAGATGACAGGAGAAATAACTCAATGTGGAGGGGAAAAAATCTCATCCCCACCCTGCTGATCCTGCCTGTGCTGTTACCTCGTGGGATATATTTCAGCTACTGACTGTCATATCTGCTTGTCCCAGTGTGGGGCAGCAGGCTGTGTGATGTAGATGTTTTCAAGGAAGCACACACGCTATTTTGTGGAGTTTTGCCATCTGCAAGGTGCCATTGTTGAATTCTGGCAGCAGTGTAGCTGTTGTTGGTGTGGGATTTTTTCAGGGGTACATTGATCCTGGCTTGCCACCTCTCTGTGCTTCTTAGAAAAGCTGGAGCTTCAGAATGTCATGCTGAGAAGATGCTGGTACACAGAATCTGGGGATGCTCACCCTTGTTGAGAACGCACCCAGGAATGGCTTCAACTGAGCTGTGAAACCCCAGATTCCTGGGGACAGAATCAGAGGAAGGATTCCTCTGATTCCCCAGGGGTTTCTGGGCAGCAAGGATGAAGCATAGCAGGAAGCAGGAGCTCAGCAGCGGCTCTTTAGGCCAGGTGGGATAGGAGAGGCATGATCCCTGCAAGGGCAGGCACATGGTATGGAATGAAGAAGATGTTTTTTTAATTAACATTACTACTATTAGTGTTGTAGGATTGGTCGTAATTAATGACTCACTATGTGCCAAAATATTTTACTAAATAACCTGTCCTGGGAAAGGCATCACTGGTCATGCTCCCCACTGCAGTGTGTGTGTATGTTCACACATGCACGTTTCTCTCTGTGTGTGCATGTGCCCCATCCTGGAGGCTGCAGGATGAGGCCTTTCACCTGGAAGCAGGGGGATGCTGGGGAGTGAAAGGGATGGCAGGAGGCTGGGGAGGCTCTGGGCATGCCTCTGTTATCCAGGCTCCCCCGGACAAACCCTGAACTCCTTCTTTCACCCCAGTTGGGCATTACATTCCATCCCAGGGATGCACAGGGGCCACTGAGGGATCTGCACAATGAGCACTCCAGTGACCCACCCTGGACCTATCAGTCACCGAGTCCCTCCTCCCCTGCTGCTCTCAAGCAACTCCACGATGTGACCTTGGGGACAGGGATGACCAAACTGGTTTGCCCAGCCTCCCTAAAAGCCCTGCACAGGGCTGTAATTACCCTCACCTCTACAGAGAAGGGAGCCCAACACTGCAGGTATGGCCACAGCACCCGCAGGTGTCTGCCAGTGAGCCCCATCCCAGGAGCGGAGCAGTGCAGATGGGATGGAATGCGACAAACAGGGAATTGGGGAGGGGAGTGTGGCAGCTGTGGTACTGTTGGGAAATGGGGAGGAACAGGAGCACATCCAGCCAAGAAACATGTTCTTTTGGGAACACGGAGGATAAACTCTTCCTGAGTTTGGAGCTGATGCTGTAATTGCTGGAGTTGTGCACAAGAATTACTTGGAAAACCTGATGGTAGTTAAACATCCACACTAACTGGAAGTCAATTTTGAAGGTGATCTTGGGTTGCAAAGGTGTGTGTGGGAGTGTGTGCACACATGCAGATGGATGGAGGGGGATGTGTCTCACCAGCTCAAGGAGCAGAGTTAAGCCTGTGGGATCTGACCCAGGCCACAAAGGCAGAGGAAAAAGGAGGTTACAATGTCCAAAAATCCTCTCCTGGAATGCTCTGGAGAGGGCTGCTAGGGTTGCTGCTGGTGGCTGGGATCAAGAGAGGCTATGATGCACCGGCCAGGCAGGAGCTGCCATGAGCAGTAACAGGGATCAGAAGCCTCATGTCACACCTAGAGCCACCACCTGCATTCCTGCCACAAGCCCTTGTGTGTGGGAGCTGGTCCCCAAATCCAACAACAGGTCATCTCGGCTCTCGAGACACTTTCCTCGGACAGCAGGAGCCAAATGCCCACCTGCAGGAGTCCTGGTCTCTTTGACATTAGGCTGAGACCCCACTTCCAGCAGATTTTCCTGCATGGAAGTCATTAAATACTAGGGAGGCGAGGCTTGAAGGGCTCTTGGCAACAATGCTGGTGACTGCCCCAGCTGGGGCAGCAGGTCAGGCAACACACTGGCTGAAGCCAGGCCTTTTTTGGGAACAGAAAAAATGCCTGGCTCAACCCTGTTATTTCCCAGGCAGAGATGCTGCACAGAGCACATCTCTGCAGGGTGAAGGCTGTGCAGGACATGGGTTTACTCTGCTTTCCCTGGCAGAAGGAACAGTGAGAGCCTGCCCTGCTCCATGGCAGATGCAGCAAAGTGCAGGTCAGGGGCAGTATCAGCTGCAGACACGCTCTGAACATACAGCTAGTTTCCCACCCCACACTTCCAACACCTAACCTGTTTATTTTTCTTCCAAACCTGCTTGTTTTTTTCCCCAAAAGTCCACGAGCAGTGGGATGATCTGTCTTAGGCGTCCTGTAAGAGGCACAGAGCTCCGCCTCTTCAATGAGGAGTTCCCTGAACTCCAGTTCACCTTCGGGGTGGATACGTGATCTTGTAATCTCTGCCTTAACATTCCTACACATCTGCTCTTGAAGAGGTCCTGCTCATAGCGTTCTTACTGCGCAGGAAAAGAGCTGCGCTGGGTGTGCCCGGGATTCAGGGAGAACTCGCACCTGGCGTGAAGGTGACGTTCCAGGGATGCTACCCCAGGGAAGAGTCTCTCTACACAAGGATGCTCCCACTGGAGTTACAGCATCCCCTGCTTCGCGGTGGGGCGCGGAGACGTGAATTAAGGCTGACTACAGCTGTGCAGAAGCCACCCAGAGAGCTGGGAACAGAATTAAAACTACCTGGATCCCAAATCCGTGTCCTCCTGTGGGGGGGACACGCACGGGATGGGGCTTTTAAATACCCCGACGACCCAAACCCGGCCGGACCCGGCGTTCAGAGTCATTTCTGTAAAGGCACGAACGTGCGGGACACACAAAGGGGGACATTCCTCCCCTTCCACAGATCCGCACGCAGGATGCTGCCGGCTCCCGGTGCCCGTTCCCTCCGGGCAGGCCAGCTAACGCCCCCGGAAGTCCCCGACTGGCTAATCACCGAGCACCACCACACGGGCTCCAAGGCGGAGCCCCGCCGCCCCGGGAGCCGCACTTCTGGGGTAAAAAGCGACCATGTTCCCCCCTCGCGCGCCGGAGCCGCCATCGCTGCGGAAGCGGAAGGGGAGGGACACGCCCACTCTCNGGGATGGGATGTAATGTAATGTAATGTAATGTAATGTAATGTAATGTGGAATGATGTGTTCTTTCGCAGGGTTCTCCAGAGGCGGAGGAAGAGGCGGCGGCGCGGGGCCCGGAGCCCCCTTCCGGCGGCGCGGCGCGGGGAGGGAAGCGGGCCGGCTCGGCAGGCGCACACC
>VXBA01000387.1:98637-221057 GCA_013399895.1 Serilophus lunatus
GGAAGCGGGCCGGCTCGGCAGCCGCAGCCGCGGCGCCGGCCAAGCTGAGCCGCGCCGAGCTCTACAAGCCGCCGACTAGCGAGGAGCTGAGCCAGCTGAAGGAGACGGAGGATCTGTTCCACTCCAGCCTGCTCCGCCTGCAGGTGAGCTGGGGGGCTGGGAGTGGTGAACAGCGGGACCCCGGACTCGAAGCTTCCCAAAGAACCAGAGAGGGGAGAGGCCCCTGAGCCCTTGTGGCCTGGTCAATCCTCTACAGCAGCTGGGCATGGCACAGACGCTTTTCCACTGTAATTCCTGTTAGCGTCCCGCGCCAGGCTCAGTGCTTCTTTTATACATTTAAAATAGAACTCCGGCAGAGAGCTGCAGACCATTGGATCCCTCGCTGTGGTCATTTATTTCTTACTGGGGTGAGGAGGTAATATGCTGTAGCCGGCTGCTGTCTTTAACTGGCTTTAGGGTGAGACAGGATTGTTTTGTGTATCCTAGGAAAGCAAGCTGTCTGTGTTTCGGGGAGATCAACTGTTGTCTTCATTGTAGAATCAGGGAAGACATTGGGTTGAAGGGACCTGAAAGATCATCTCATTCCAGCCCCCTTTCACTAGATCAGGTTGCTCAGTGCCCTTTCCGACCTGGCCTTGAACACTTCCAGGGATGGGCCATCCATAGCTTCTTTGGACAACTTGTGTCAGTGCCTCACCACCCTCACAGAGGAGAATCTTTTCCTAGTTTTTAATCTAAACCTACTCTCAGTTTGAAGCCATTGCCCCTTGTCCTATCACTGCATGCTCTTGTAAAAAATCTCCAGCTCTCTTGAAGCCCTTTTAGGTACTGGAAGGTCACAGTAAGTCTCCCCACAGCCTTCTGTTCTCCAGGCTGAACCAATTAGAGTGCTCTCAGCCTTTCCTAATTAGAGAGGTGGTCCAATCGTCTTGCAGACTCCTCTGGTTGATGTCCCTCCTATGTTGGGAGTTCCAGGGCTGGATGGAGAGCTCCAGGTGGGGTCTCATCAGAGGCCTCATAGAACCTCGTGACATTCCCATAGGCCCACTCCTTGAGCTTGTCTAGGTCCCTCTGGGTGACATTCCATCCCTCAGGTAGTTCTAACACTGGTAATTTTTATGAGGGACAGTTTTGTGCTCCTGGCTAGTTGTTGGTGTTGGGATCTTTAGGTCCTGGTTTGTGGTGAGAACCTGTGTGGTTGTTTCCAGCAGCTGATTCTCGTGTCGTACAAAAGCCTTCCCCAGAGCTATGTCTACGTGAATAACATTGTGGGTTTTTTTGCCTGGATCTTGGTGGGATAGTTGATTGCAGTCCAGCACTTTGAAGAAGGAGGCAGGAGCTGACCGAACTGGCAGCTCTGGGCAGAGTTTGTGGAGAGGTGTGGGTGTGTTCCCCAGCTCACCTGCTGCCCTCTGCACCAGGCTTATGGTTGGTGCTGCAGGACAAGGTAAAGGCCATGAGCAGTTCCAGTGTTGCAGCCACCTTTGTGTGTCCTCTTTCCCCCTACAGATTGAAGAGCTTCTAAAGGAGGTGACATTGAAGGAGACAAAGAAAAAGAAGATTGATGCCTTCCTGCATGAAATTAACAGCCTGTTGAGCACCATCCCAGAGACCCCCGAAACTGAAGTATGTTCCAGAGGAATGGAGGAGGTGGCAAGACCCCTGCATGAAGAATCTGCATGAAGCAGATTCTGCCGTTGCTGTGCAAGCAGAGGTCTTCATGGCCTGTCTCCCTTAGGGGCTGAAAAAACAATACTTAGTTTTATCTTCGAGGGGAAAGGGATACATTGTCTTTAAGCCCTGGGTGCAGTCTCCTGCATCTGTGTGGGGAGAGGGAGCTTGGTCCTTGCACATCCACTGTTGGTGATGCTTGAGAGCATTTCATGTGTTCCGTCTGTTCCCAGCTCACCGACCAGGCCTGGCTTTCCAAGGATGTGAAGGTCCCGTTCCTGCAGGTGCCGTTCAGTGTGAAGGGAAGGTTCCACTTTGTGCCCCCAGCGGAGCTGAAGGTGGTGGGCAGTTACTTGCTGGGCACCTGCATTAAGCCAGAGATCAATGTGGACATAGCGGTGACCATGCCGCGGGTGAGTCTGGCTGTACCAGCTCCTGGATGGCCTGGGGCCAGCTGAGCCCTGTCCCCTCTGGTCCTCTGTGACCCCTGCCCTGCCCTCGCCACTCCTCAATGAAGTGACAGCATCTGGACGTGCAGTGTGGTGACTCCTAAGAGGAGCTGGGCAGTGCAGTCTGACCACTTGCTCTATTGGAGCTTGCAGCTGCTTTGGTCTTAGTTCCCCATGAGGATCTTCCTTCTCTCTGCCTGGATGAAACACTGCCAAGCAGAGATGCTCTCTGGTTTTGTATCCCATTGCATTTTTGCCCTGGCTTCCAAGGCTGCCTTTCAGGGACGGTGATGTTTGGAGGCTGGTGGCCTCCTCTTGCTATAATGGGACCGAGCACACCATTTTTGGCTGCATGCCTCTGCTCTGTCTCCTGGAGCCTGGTGAGCCAGCAGCAAGCTCCTGACTTTGAGGCTGTAGGCACATGGCTGAGATAGGGGTGCCTGTGGGGCCAAGGGGAGCTGTGGGTGATGTGGTGCCTTGGGTCAAACCAAGCTCTGCAGGCAGGTGAGGTGGGATTGCCTTGTCTCTTTCTTCCCAGGAAGTCTTCCAAGACAAAGATAATCTGAATCAACGCTACCACCGGAAGAGAGCTCTGTACCTGTCTCACATTGCCCAGCATTTCTCCAAGGAGAAGCTCTTTGGTAGTGTGAAGTTTGCCTACATGAACAGCAACCATCTGAAGCCCATCCTGCTCCTGAGGCCTCAAGGTAGCACTTGAGCCTTGCTCTGTTTTGGGGGGCATGTGAGTAGGTACTGGTACTGCATGGAGGGTGGTGGTCTCATACTACAAAACAGGCCCTTTGGAGATGGATCACTATGGGGCTGCCCTAATGATTGGCAATAAATTTTGGATGCTTCCTAGTTGTTTTCTCTCTTCATCCAGAGCCTAGACCTCAGGATCGTCTTCCCTGCTAGTTGCCCTCTACAGCTTGGCTGGGCTCCCCAGCCATGGCTTTGCAGGCTGGCACATCCCTTGGGTACTTTGAGGAGTAAAAAAAGAAGACCCTACAAAACATGTCTGTGTCTAGCACTGTCCTTCCTTCCCCAGCCCTGCTCCCCACTGTCCATCTGCCTTCCCCAGGCACCTGTGTGCAAGCTGGCTCTTCCCTGATAAAATAAGGTGGAATGTGTACTGCTGGATGCTGCTTTTTTCCACAGTCCTTGGGAGATAGTGGGTTTGGATCTGAGACAGACATGGCATGGTGAGGCCAGGGCAGGCAGGAGAGTGCTGGGGTACCAGGCTGCCCAGTGGGGAGGAAGATGGAACTTGGACACAAGTAATGTGGGTTATTTTTATCTCTGAGATGTGATCAATATGCTCTGGAATGATTTCCACTACTGTGGGACTTTGCTAGGAAGGAGATTTTTCCTTTCCCCAAGCTTGGGATGCTCTGTGTTTTCTCAAGTTAATCTCTGACATCTCTTCCTCCTGCATACCTACCCTCTGGTGCTTACAGGCAAGGATGAGAAGATGGTCACTGTCCGACTCCATGCTTGTCCTGACTCGGGTCTCTTCAAACCCAGCCGCTTCTATCCCAGCAAGAACAATGTCCGGACTGCCTGGTTCATGGAGCAGAGCACCCCCAAAGAAGGTAGGGCTTGGGGCTGGGGGAGCAGGAGGCTGTCTGTCTCAGGCTGTAGAGACTGCAACCAGTGCCTTTAGGGGGGCTCACTGCAGCCCTTTTCTGTGAGCAGGAGGTTTGTGACTGGGTCCAACGTGCTGTCCCCTCCCCATACAGGAGCCACCGAGCCCCCGACCCCGCACTACAACAACTCCATCCTCTGTGACACAGTGATGCTCTCCCACCTGCAGTTCTTGTCTAATGCAGCCACTGACTTCCCAGGCATGAAGGATGGCCTGGCCCTCCTCAAAGTTTGGCTGAACCAGCGGCAGCTCAGCAAGGTATGTCCTGTGCTGAGGTAGGCTCTGCTTGCTTGGCTAACGTGCCTTTGGGCTGCTCTGCTCCCTAGGGTGGAAGGATGGTGGTTTGATCCTGATGGGTGGGGTGATGGGCTTGTGGCTCTGCTTTGAGCTGCTAGGTTTCATGGAGCTCTGTCCTAACCAACGAGTGGGTTGAATGAGTTTGTGGTAACAGACAATCGTGCCTCTTCGAGATCTTTGGAATAATGTAGTGGGGTTTTGTATTGTGTTTTTTTTGTTTGTTTGTTTTGTGGATTTGGTTTTGTGTGTTT
Source organism: Serilophus lunatus (assembly GCA_013399895.1). Lineage (NCBI taxonomy): Eukaryota > Metazoa > Chordata > Aves > Passeriformes > Eurylaimidae > Serilophus > Serilophus lunatus. The sequence continues at coordinate 102,951 of VXBA01000387.1, forward strand.
TATTTTTTTTGTTGTTTTGGTTTGGTTTTTTTTGTGTGATCCATTTCCCAAAGAACTTTGAGGTGTTGCCTCCTTGTAAGGGGATCCATGTGCTCATTGTACAGGGCTTTGCCTCCATGTCTTCCTGGCAGAACTGGGGCTTGGGATCTGCCCTGCTGGTGATGACAGAGATCAGAAGCAGTCACAAGCTGGGGCTTATGGTGCTTTGTTAAGCTCTTGTTGACTCAGCCCTCTGTTTTCACAGGGATTGGGGTGTTTCAGTGGCTTTTTGGTCTCCATGCTGGTTGCCTACCTGCTGATGAAACGCAAGATCGTCAAGATGATGAGTGGGTACCAAGTGTTGAGAAGCACTCTGCAATTCTTGGGTGAGTTTCCAGGGGCCTCTTTGGGCAGGGAAAGCCTGGTGTCTGCAGTCTCTGCACAAAGCCTGAACGCAGTGGGAGAAGAGGCAGAGAGGCAATTGTGGCTTTTCACTCTCTGATGCTGAGACCCTGTGGGTGGGATGGACAGGAGGGAATGAGTCAGCTGGGAAGGGCTGGATGGTGCAGCTTGCAGAGGGGTGGGTAGGTCTCATCACAAGATGGAAGGTGGGATTGCATTGTAGCACTGTTAATGTTGTGAGACCACAGGGGTATTGGCACATGACTGTCCCACAGTCACTTGTTTCACTGACTTATTCCTGTTTCCTACCCACAGCCACCACTGACCTGAGTGTGACAGGGATCAGTCTAGCCAAGGATGCAGATCCCTCCCTGGTGAGCAGCCCTCTGGGTGGCCTACTGCCTGTGTCTGGCTGTACTGCCTTGGTCAGGGACATGCCTGTCACAGGGATGCCGGGTGGCAGCAATGTCAGGGTGTCTTGGTGTCTGTTCTGTGCTGTAGCACTAAGGACCATGTTTCCTCTTCCAGCCTGTTCTGGATGACTTCCACCAGGCATTTGAAGTGGTCTTTGTGGATCCCTCTGGGGTGGTGAACCTCTGCGCTGATATGACTGCCAGCAAATACCACCAGGTACTGAGCAGGTTGTGGTGGCAGCCTAAAACAGCAGAGATGCTGTTTTAGGAGTGAGCTGAAGCAGGCAGAGAGTGGTTAGATGTTTTAGAGGAGGTTGTAAGACCTGGGGAGGGGATTCAGTTTGGCTTTTTAAGCTTTTGACATACTCAGCTCTGAAGCTTGGAAGTGAATTTTAAGACTTAGATACAGTGCTACCTTATCTGTCTTGCTTGAATAATGGGGGAAACTTGTTTTTTTCTCTTTGTGAGCACCTTTGAGTGAAGCCAAACAGATGTTTAGCAGATATAACTGTTATTGAGGAGAAAAAAAGCACCTTGATGTCAGGGATATCAAGAAAGGACTGTCTGGCCAGCAGTGATTGCTGTTGGTGACTTGGCTTCTAGCTAAGGACAGAGGCTGTCTGGGATCAGGATGTGCTGGTGATTGTGGAATTGGGGTGGTTATGGTTGATGGGGTTGATTGGTGACCACTCTAGAGGGATTTGCTTTCCTTCTCCCTTCCCATTCATGCTCTTGCACTGTCTTACCTCCTTGGTTAGGTCCAGTTCGAGGCCAAATGCTCTATGGAAGTTTTGGATGACCGGATGGTGGACAGCTTTCAGGCTCTGCTCATGACCCCGAAGCCCATGCTCAGAGCCTTTGACCACATCTTCCAGTGAGTCTTGCTGTGCTGATGGGGTGATGCTGAGGGAGCCTATTCAGAGAGGAGTGGGCTGCTTCTGGCTTTGAACTGGAGTAGGTTTTGAACCTACCTGATGAGAAGTGTCCCTCACAAGCTCTGAGATAGACACTGGTGCCTCTTGCACTTGGCTATTGCACTTCTACTGTCTTAGAGAGCCTCTCAGAAAGAGCTGGGCAGTGCATTAGCCTTTGGGAATTGTGACTGTCTCAAGGACCAGCATCTCCTGTGGTGCATCCTGAGTTGTTAAAGGGCATTCTTGTAGCCCTTCATCCTGGGCCAGGACCCTCAGCTCCCCACTTTATCCATCCTTTAACATATCTCTCTCAGAAAGGATTTGGTGGCAGAAGTAGGTGACCAGCTTCTCTTCTCTGTAGCCTGAAGCATGTGTCCAAGCTGCAGGGTACCTGCAAGAAGATGCAGTTGCTGAATGAGCTGATGGATCGAGGTGGGAACTACGTGGCTGCAGCTCTGCCCTTTGTTGTCTCACTGCTGGCTCGTGGTCTGTCCAGGAGAGCACTGCTCGTGGCTCACTCCTTGCTCCAGACCCCTGAGGTAATGCAGCTTGGCAATGACACTTCATCTTTTGTAACATGCGGGGTCTTGTATGTCTCTTGTGCCACTGCTGAGCCCAAGGAGGGGATCTTTGCTCACTGGGGAAGGAGGCAGGCATGTACCCTTTTTAGGGAATACAGAACCCAAGGCCCTGTGCTGAGATGTAGGGTGCAGCTGGGCAGAATTCCTGGCCCAGTAATGGGGCAGGGTGAAGACAATTTTTTTTCATCGAGGAGAGTTGTTAGATAAGGCTTTCCCTGTCCATGCTTGTCTGGGTACCTGGGAGTATGTAACAGAAGGTTCATCTAACCACCCAATATTCCAGTAGCCACTGTTCCAGCAGACTCATCTGTCCTCGTGCTCATGTTCCCCATTTTTCCACAGTGGCCAATTGATTCTGAGCCCCCAAAACACAAGGATGTTGGGCCCCTGACGTTTGGGCTCCTGTTTGTTCCTGAGTTTGCTGCCAACACGCTGGAGAAGGGACCACAGGCTGATCACCCCAAGGTGAGGGGAGCCCTGCTTGTACTAAATGGAGTGGAGCAGAGCTGGTGCTGTGCTGTGGTTGCAGGTGGCTGTGGGGCTGGCTGACAATCACGGGAGTGTTTTGGCTGGCCCCAGAAGTGACCCATGTTCCTGGCCTGGCTCAATCAATGTCCCCCCACAGGCCCTGGAGTTCCGGACATTCTGGGGAGAGAAGTCAGAGCTGCGGCGATTCCAGGATGGCAGCATCTGCGAGGCCGTGGTGTGGGAGGCCAACACTGCCTGCCAGAAACGCCTCATTCCTGAGCAGATTGTCAGGCACCTGCTGAAGCTGTAAGTTCAGCTGAGGCTGGGGGACCTGCAGCTCTGTGGGGCTCACAGCTGCTCTTGTGGCTTGTGTCATATCCCTGGCAACCCCATTGTCAGCTTCTTACTTTGGGGGATGTTGTGAGTCATTTTGGCTTTGTGAAATATAGAAGTCGTTTCACTTGTCCTGATGCTGTGACCTGCTTCCCAGGAGCAGGTGGGGTGGGTAGGCACATGGTGTAGCTTCTGCTGTAGGTAGTGCTAAAGGAAAGGAGGTAGAATGGTCCAGCCCTTACATGCAGTTGGGATATTGAGACACTCATTGTTAGAGCTGGAAAAGAAGCTGTTTGGACCTTGCAGGACGTTTCATGAAAGCCTCTGTGACCTTACAGTGGTTCACAAGGTTCAGTCTTCCCATGGCATCGGAAAGCCTCTGTCATTTATACCATCAGCCAAAAATGAGACCCTTTTGCAGAGAATGGAGGATTTATCCTTATTTGAAGCTGGGTCTTGTCAGGAAAGACTGCACCTTGGTGGCTTTGGCTTTGAAACCTGTGAAGCTGCATGGGGCAGCTGGGCCAGTCTGAAACTGGACCACTTTGGGTGGATAACTTGGGCATGAGATGAATGGGCAGAGACTGGGCTTCTTACCAGGACCTTCCTCTATAGAGGGACTTCTCATCCTGGAACTGATCCTTGCCTGTAGGTGCAGTTGCACTGTCAGGATGGATAGGTAGGGATGTTTCAGCTCTAATGCTCTGTTGTCTTCTTCCCCGTAGCCATGCGGACATTCCAGAATCCTCCATCTGCTACATGGGAGCCCTGCTGGAGTCTATGATCAGGACTGGGCAAGAGGTATGACTGCTTCTCCAGTGTGGCTGTGTCTTTCTCCAGGAAGGGCAGTAGAGATTGTTTAGTGGCCCTGAAGCAGCTGGGTGGTTCCCAAGATAACATAACACGGATAAGGAAAATTCATGCTTGTGGTCACTTTGGTGAGAAGCATGGTGCTCCCCTTGGATCCACTGACTTTCATGGCAGCCAAGCCATAGCTACCGAAATCCTCTCGCTTTGGCGTCCCCCACGTCTCATTTTCCCCTTCAAGCGTTCCGCTGTCCTGCTGTCTGCTTGCTTGTCCTCTGTCCACATGTCTGAGGATATGTCACTGTGGAAACAAATTAACTTTGGCTACACCAGCTGCTTGGCTGATTAGGGCAAGAAAAGACTCTTGGCCTTGAAGGCCAGGTTTTGACAGAGCGTGAGAAAGCAAAGTAGAAAACTACTTTGAGATATACATTGTGGTGTGTGTGTTAGGTGGCTGAAAGCAGCCAGAGACTGAGAAAGTGAGCGTGTAAAGTCAAAACATGGAGTTGCAAAGTTATGAGAATCCTGATCAGCTGAAGAGCAGCAGCAGGTGCTGTTTTACAAAGAGCATAATGAAAGGGGACATGGAACAGGGGCTTAGGTAGTACTCCCAAATAGACTTCTGAATGTGCAGTCTCATTTATCCATCACCTATTGATAATTAATTTCACCAATAATTAGTGACCCAATATATCACTGTCCCACAGTGCTCTTCTGGTTACACCTTTCAGGCCCTGTATTCTTCAGGACGTGGACCAGGCAACTCTGTGCCTTCATCCCATAGGCTCAGGGTCCTGGGAAACCCAGAGAAGGATCTTTCCTGTCATAGTGCAAAGTGCTCCGTCATGCTCTGTCTGAATGTGCAGCCAAAACAAAGAAACTTTACTGTCAGATAGAAAAGATGCATTTTAGAGGCTGAAAAATGTCCCCCTCCCAAATTCTGCTCTCCAGGTCGTCAAATTAAAGCCTGGAGATGAGCCCTGACCACTTTGGCACCACTTTATTGGTTCTTTGTAAAACCATCTCTTTACCTGGTTGTTAGACAGAGGAAAAATAGTTTTCTTTCCCCTTTTCAAGATCAAAGGGGAGCAAATCTGATGGAAAGAATCTCCTGTGCCAGGGTCCGCTTGTGGTCTGGCAGAGTTGTGTGTCAGATTTGAGGATGAGATGCTGGTTTTTACAGCCTGTTGCATGGTGAGGCAGGAAAATCTGTGTGTACTGTTCCTTCAAGCCGATGAAGGGTTCAGCCAGCTTTTAGACAGCCAGGATGGGGTTTGTCATTCGTGGCACATCCCGCAGAGGGTGCTGCTGCTCTGCCGGAAAACCCAGGTTACATCTGAGCTTTGGTGTCATTGTTGTCTGCCCCCTCTTGAGGCTCCTCTGTGCTTTGTGTGCTGTGTTTTGGGGAGATGGAAGCAGCAAGGGCAGCAGCAATTTTCCTTTCAGTGCTTCTCATCTGCCCTCCCCAGGGCTCCTGTGATGCTCTGGATATTTTCTGTCTTTGGTTTTGCTATGTGTCAGAGCTCTTACCTTGGCTAAGGATGTAGTTGATATAGTTTTCTTTTAACTGCTGTCTCTGTTGGCATTGGGGTAACTGGTGGGGAGACAGTAGCAGAGCTCTCACCTTGCCAGGATGTGATCTCTTTATTCCCAGATCATTCTTGGCTTTTCCTTTCCTAGACTGATTGCTGGCAATAGTGCTCTTGGCACTGCCCTAGTGTCTTACAAAAGAAATAACTTTTCTTGCCACGGGAAATGTAGCCTCTAGGATGCCAGTGGTTGCTGGGAGCCACACGCAGCCTTGCCCTTGTTTTCCCTCTCTCTTTACCTCCCCATTTTGCCAAGTGCCCTAACCAGAAGCTGCTGCCTTGGCTGGCAGTGCTGGCTCCTCAGAGCTTGGCTGTGATGCCAGCCCACGAGGGAGGTGAGGTGGGTGGCTGTGCAGGGGAAAGAGAGGTGGGTGAGGAGGCTCCTTGTGTGTCCACAGGTGCCGGGGACGGGTGAGGAGGCCATGGTCAGTGTCGTCTGCTCCTACGATGACCTGAGCCGCAAGCTCTGGAACCTGAAGGAGCTGCCGCTGACAGTGACGGCTGTGCAGGGTGTCCACCCAGCCCTCCGGTACACGGATGTGAGTATCCCAGGGGAATGGGCATGGGGGTCTGCAGGGAGCTGGGGCTGTGCCCTGGCGTGAGGGAGGACAGAGGGAATTAGTCACTCTATGATTTTGTCTCTCCTGAGAGCCCTTGGTGTGGTGTGGTGCCCTTTCTTTCCCATTCTGTCCTTTGGTTGAGGTATGCACAGGCTGACTAAACCCTCTGTGCTGGAGGGCTTTGCTGGGGTGGGAGGTTGAGATGGTGGGATGCACATTGCCCTGGGGTTTCTTCTCCCTGTTCTCAGTCGTTGGGTGGCTGTTCTCTTTCAGGTCTTTCCTCCCATTCCCATGAAGCCGATTTATTCCTTCCATAACCTAATCAGAACCAAGCACTTGTTGCTTCCTTCGGAGGAGAAGCCCTGCCCAGCCTACATGACTCCTTTGAAGAGTGAGTGGGGAGAGACACGAGTGGGAGATGATCTGGTGGGGGCAAGTGGAGGCAAGCAGCAATGACGGCTCTGTTATCGCTGCATTGGTGTGCTGCAGGCACAAGCAAAGCCCTGGCTCTTTGTGCTTTCCTCCTTAACCCCTAGTTGCAGACACCCTTATCCAACATCTCATTTCTTTGTGGGTCTCACTGACCTCCTGCTATCCCTTTGTCCCCAGTCATCTGCCACATGGAAGGCAGTGGCCAGTGGCCACAGGACAAAGAAGCCATTAAGCGTATCAAGGCAGCTTTCCATCTCCAGCTGGCTGAGCTCCTCCAGCAGCAGCACCAGCTGGTTTGCAGGCCTGCAGTCACCCACACCGATGTGTACAAGGTATGGGAGTGATGGAGACCTTCTCCAGACCTGAGGAGAGACCTGAGGAGGCAGGTGGGGGGACTATCTGTGGCAGTGGTCCACTGGAAAAAAACAGGATTTGGATGGTGGGCCTAGAAAAGAGTGTGGTGAGACTGCATTGCTGTTGGGATGCTGTTGTTGTATCCTTGAGGGGCAGCAGAACACATGCCAGCCTGACTTTACCTTGTGCTCCCATGTCAGGATGGCTACATTTTCCGTCTCCAAGTAGCCTATCACCGGGAGCCCCTGATCTTGAAGGAAGTGGTCACCCCTGAAGGGATGCTGAAGCACCAGGACACAGAGGAATCTCGACAACTGGAGCTGGAGACATTGCACCTGCCCTATCTAACCAGTTCTCTGCATGGGTAGGTGAGGCAGGAGGTGCCAGAGGGGTCAGGATGTGGCATTTGTCTGGAAGCCAGCATGGAGGTGCACTTGGATGTTAGAGGGTGATGGTGGGTAGGGGAACTTACTGTGGGAAGCGACCCTTCAGCCCTCCACGTGAGAAGCTCTTTGGAAGGATGAAAGGGTGAAGGTGGGTGTGAGTGACACCAGCTGTCACCATAAGGTCTCTGACAGGGGGAGGAAAGTACCAAAGAGCAGCAGGGTTAGAGAGGAGCATGAGGCAACATTTTCGCTATATTCTTCCAAAATCTCAATACCTGCAGAAAATGCCCTGTGCTTATGATGTCACCTATATGTTCCTGGCAGAATTTTGCTCCTCTCTTCTTTCTTGCCAAATGCCAAAGGGCATTTGGTCCTGAGATGAGTGAATTGTGCAGTGGCTTGCCTCCCTCCTCACAGGCTCCAGCAGCAGCACCCTGTCTTTGGCAGCACTTCCCGGCTGGCCAAGCGCTGGGTCAGCGCCCAGCTCCTGAGCGACACCATCTCTGAAGAGTGTGTGGACCTTCTTGTGGCATTTCTCTTCCTCCACCCAGCCCCTTTCACACCACCCAGGTGAGGATGAGGAGCCCAGGCTGTCCCGATTAGGATTTAGGGCCTTTTTCCTAACCTAGTAAGGTGCAAGGATGAGATGCTGCTAGGGCAGGAGGTGTTGGGAGAGTTCACAACAGAGAAAATGGAGCCCCCTGTGCTGCTAAAGCTGCCCCAGGCCCTGTTGGGAGTGGCTTCCAGAGGAAATGGAGACTCTTGGCACTATAGGGCTATGGCTTTCCCTGGTGTGTGCACTGCAGAGAAAGGTGAAAAGCAGATAAGGATGGGAACAGGGGTCCCTGTGGCCTCTGGGCACTGGCAGCACAACTGTGGGGTNTCAGGTTCCCCAGGAAGAATATTATGGTTATGCTGGCAGCTTCAGCGTCCCTTCCTCTTGGAGAAAACTTTAAAGGGAAGGACGAGGGGCTGGCCACTGAAAGCTAAATGGATTGGTGTGTTGGTAAATAACCACACAGAGCCAATTGCTTGCTGGCTTCTGGCAGACAGATGTTATGTCGCCCAGAGGAAGTGAAATGAAGTTAAAGGAAATATTTTTGTTCTGTGTGGAGTCAAAAGGTTACTCTGCCCTGCACTTGGGGTCCAGTTTCCTTTCCCAAAGTAGCAGAAGTAACAGTCTGATGCCTAGAATGCCTTCCTGTATCCTAAAATAGCAGGAGCCCCATCTTCCCAGCTGTCTGGCTTTATGCACGTGTTGTATTGCAGGGGAAGAGGCATAGTGGGAACTTGGCTGTTGTTTAGAGCTGCACCAGAGATGGGAGCACCCTTTCTCCACCTCCTCTTTGCTCCAGACCCAGGAGTCTGGTTGGAGAGAGCATCAAAAAATGGGGCAAATGGAGGGCAGTGTTTTACTTTCTGCTTGTTTCTTTTCCTTGAGGAGAGAGGAACAAGGGGGAAGGACTTTTCTTGGGGATTTGGAGAGGCAAAAGTGTCTTAGTCTTGTCATGGACTTTCCCACCACAGACGTCCTTTCTTGGGCTGCCTGTGGGCTGGGCATTCTGTAAGTCACCCCCAAGTGCACCTTGCTGCCAGGGTAGCAAATGCCAGAGTTGTACTGTTTTGTCCTGCCTGCAGCTCTCCCCAGGTGGGGTTCCTGCGCTTCCTCAGCTTGCTGGCGACCTTTGACTGGAAAAACAACCCTCTGATTGTCAACCTAAACACTGGCCTCACAGGTGAGCAGTTGGCAGGTAGAAGAGCTACAACATAAGGGTCTTGAGCCCTCCTTGGTCAGTGCCTGGCTTGAGGGATCTTGAATACAGGGAGGCATCACAGCTCCTGCTGAAGGCAAGGAGATTTTCCACTCCCTTACTCCTGTCCTGTCCTGGTTAACTTGAACGCAGGATGGGTTTGGTTGTGGTGTGGGATTTTTCACCCCTATCTGCCTTTGAAGAGGTCGGTCTCAGTGATGATGCTCTTTTTCCTCTGGTCTCATTGAAATCTAAGACAAGCCTGGTTGTAGTTGGATGTGGTGTTGCCTTTGAAGCCCTCTGTTGCTCCCCTCTTGTGTTTTGTCTGTTGATTATCTTTCGGATACACGCCCTCTTTTCCCAGGAGCCAGAAGAGACCATGGGGTTGTCTTGGCTCTGCATAGTTATGTGGCAGGGGAGATAGCTATACTTGGCTTTTAAATCTGATTTATAAAACAAGGTAAAGCTGCTTGGGAGAGAATTGGGTTTTGAAAACTGATATTTTTCCAAAACACCCTCCAGCCTTTTTTAATGAACTGAAGAGCTATTTTTCCCCTACTTTAGGGGAAATAAAAACCAAAAGATAAACATTTTTTGGGTACAAACTCTGTCATTAGCTTATAACGTGAGTTCCCAGCCTGTGACAGTGCCAGTACCTTCCATGTCTGAGCACACCAGAGTGGGTTTGGAGCAATGGCCCATCCAGTCCTGCATCCTTTTTCCAGAACTTCCCACAGGCAAATGCCAAGGGAAATGTGAGAGTGGAGTAAGCCTAGGTGAACAAGCTCTGGTTGCATATAGACTGTGGGATCAGAGGGTGGGAGAGGATAAAATCTGTTTACTGCCCTTCCCTGGGCTGCAGTAGATGGACGAGGAGGCTGGAAGGCATCTCACCCCTTCTGCCTGCCCTCTCCAGACACTGACTGCACAGAGATCAAGAACAAGTTTGTGGCTGCTCGCTCTCGCCTCCCCGTCATGTTCATTGCCACCCCCAAGGACCAGTGGAGCTCCATGTGGACCCAGGAGCGACCCTCGACACAGGTGAGCTGGACCCTTTGTCCAGCCCCGTGGTAGCTGCTGGCTCGGGGCACTTCCCTGCTCCCAGTGCTAAAGCCAGCTCTTGACAGCCCCATGAGTGAGTGGGGTGAGGTCCCTGCTACATCCAGGACTGCCTGATATGCAGAGTTTCACCCTCTGGCTTTCTTCCCTCCCCAGATCCTGCAGCGCCTTGTCGTGCTTGCCTCGGAGTCCCTCCGTGTCCTGGAGGAGCAGCTCATGGATCCACTCAACATCTGGGATGTGAAGGTAACCCTCTGGGGCACCAGCACAAAGGTTTTTCAGGCTCTGGAAAAGTGTACTGGTTTTTGGTGGTAATCATTAGGATGTGAAAAGATGATTCAGGCTGTGGCCATGTGCTTGGGGGAGGAAAAGCTGCAAGGATGGGGGGATGGAGGCTGGTCCCCCGCTGTGCCACACTGCTTCTAGGGGATCCAGCTCTACATAGCAGCTTGGGGCAACTAGGACACATTTGTTTTGTATTCTCTGGTTTTCTTGAGACATGAGCAAACCCACGAAGTTCCTCTGCCAAACCATGTCCTTGAGCGGGTCAAATGGTTGAAGGGAGATGCATGTGTTTTGAAGGGTAGCTTGCAGGAGTACCAAGTAGTGACCCAGGCAACTGAAGCTCAAAGGACCAAAAAAGCCGAACAGTAGTTAGATATGACAGATTCACATTAGGAAGAAAACAACACCAAAACAAAGAACAGCACATATAGTGGATTTTTTTCACTGCCTGTGCAACATAAAAAGGACTTACTTATATTGCTGTCAGTTCTGCTGCATTTTCCACTAGAAGTATTACAAGAGCAAGGTCTACTTCAGGCAATAGTAGTGTGTGTTACAGGGCTGTGAGGGAATGAGACTTGTGTGGTGTGCTGCACTGTGAGCTGGGGATGATGAGCTGCTGAAATGAGGTGTCACCTGTCCATAGCAGCCTTCCAGCACTTTGACTGGGTCTTCTTGGGCCTCTTTCCATCTCCCTTCCTCTTGGCCATTGTAGTGGAAACTTCTCGTGTTCCCAGACTATCCCTCTGGTCCGTTCCAGTGTCCTCCCAGGCCTGTGATGTTCCTTAGGGATAAACATGAGATGCTATTTCCAGGTCTGGTAATCTGTTTGTAAGCAAAGCTTGGGACAGGGAGGAGGGAAAAGCTTTTCCAGTTTTGGAATTACTTCCTCTACCCATGTAGTTAAGAGGGTGCTTTGTGTGGCTTTTTGGCTTTGCATGTGGGTCACATGGGCACATGCCCACTGTCATTCAAATGCAGACATGGTTTTGTGACCTGTTTCTTTGCTCCTAGGGCATGTACAGTAAGCCATGGACTTGGTCAGCTGGGTGGGAAAGAGCATGTATGTGAACCAGACCTAGGACTCAGTTCTTCATGTGTGTTCTCCCCAGCCTGGCTGTAAACCAGCTCTGAGCAGTGGGTTTTCTGCCAGTGCCAAGTTGAGCAATGTCCCACGCTTCTGTTCATGTCTCTGCATCATTTGTTCCACGAAAATGTATGCATAGTTTTTAGGTTTTTTCCATTTTAATACAGCTGTATCCACAGCTAGATCCTGCCTGTCCAAATATTTATGTGTCTGGGATTGCTCCCTTCCATTAGCAAGGCTCGCTCTCACCCTCTGTGTGCCTGATGGAAGATGCTGCTGCTGTCTGGGGCAAATCCTGTTGGACAGATGGGATCATCCCTTTATTACATAGCTCCTTGTGTCCCCTGGATGTTTTTTGGCTCCTGTTGGTTTCTTCACTCCCCTCTTTGTTCTGGGACTCTTGACACGTGCACTGCAGTTATCTGTCTCAGCTCACCTGCCTGTCCCTCTCTCAACTGCCCACCCCACTGCAATACACTCCCGTGGGCTTCCTGGAGTCTGTGGCAAACTTCTAACATGAATTTCACAAAAGTCTTGTGTTTTGTGTGTCTGCTTTTTAAGAAGGGAATAAAGTACAGACAAGGACTTGGGAAACCTCTCTCATCTGTCCTGCTTACCTGTGCTCTGCATTGAGTAGCACTGTCCATTTCTCCCTGCAGATGGTCTTTCGCCCTCCTTTGGACTTCTACGATGTCTTAATCCACCTGAATCCAAACCAGATTCCTCGGCATCTGGAGAGTGTGGACCGGCCACTGAAATCATTTTCCCGTGGTGTGGTGAAGAACAGCAGTGCTGTGAATATCCTCTTTCCTGTGGTGGATTATGACCCTGTACAGTGCTACCTCCAGGAGCTGAGAGTAAGCAGGACGAGTTGGGGAGGCACAGGGGGTACCTAAGGGGGAGCTGCCTTCTGCCATTCAGGTTGCCTGCCACCGCAGGACGTGTTTGGTGACATCTTCAGATATTCCACATGGGATGGTCATTGCTTCCTCAGCAGAAGACCTGGTGAATGCACCACCTTTTCCATGGAAATAGGAGTGCTATTGATGTGAGAATGAGTTCAGATAAAAACCGTCTGGAGCTTTTGCTAAGGAATATTGTATTTCAGCATGAAGATATTTTTAAGCCATCTGCCTCCAGTCAGTTAATTGACTTTTTTGGTCTTGCACCAACTGGTGGACAGTGGACAGTAGCCACAAATATTTTCTGAGGAACTGTGTAGGTATCCATGACATGGTACAGTAGGCTTCCTGCTGTGAGCCAGAGGGTGTCAATATTGGTCACAGGATGGTTTCTCTGTGTCTGGCTACATGCAGGATGACAGAGGAAGTTGGTAGTGTGGGTATATGGAGAACATCAGTATCCACAGTCATCGACTGTGTTCTTTTCCATGGTGTGACCAAGCCAAAGCCCTGGCAATCTGGGGAGATATGCAAGCTGTGGGGTGACAGCAGTGATCCACGTAGCTGGCCCTTCCCAGCTTCAGATCTGGTAGTTGAGTTAAATGTTAGGGTGCAGAGAGTTGGGGCTGCTCTTATCAAAACCTGCCTTGACTTTCAAGTATCATCATGCCTTACTCACTATTTCCCTTTAAGTAGCACTGCTTCCTTAGCTGGAAGAACATGGGGAAGAGGAGGTGCCCAGTGCTCTCCTGCCTTTGAGGAGGAAAGTGGGTCCTGCAGACACCTTGTAAGAGAGCACTGGGGGATTTCTTGGGATCCTCAAGGATATGCAAGAAGGGAAGAGAGAAGTACCCTGCACGTAAGAGTTCTAAAAGGGAGCAGGAAGCAAATTTGGAACTGTTTGTTACTTTACTTTCTTTCCTGGTGTCTGGATCTGAGGAACCATGCCAAGACCAGCCCTTCCCTTTTAAATGATGAGAATTTGACCTGCTGCCATGAAACCTCAGCCAAGAGGCATAGATGTAGGTAGGAAATGGAGTTTCTTAAGTCTGAAATCCTTCTCCACACAGTGCTGGAAGTGGGTTCTAGAGCAGAACAGAGCCTTTCAGCAGCTGCCAAGGTGGTGGTGATGCTTATACACATGAAGCCAGAGCCTCTGTGTCTCTGAAGGGGTCAGGGGTAAGCACTCCACATGGAAACTTGACAGAAGGATGACTGCTTGCTTGAAAGGGAGCTAGAGGCTGTTGGACAAGCTGATGGGGAGAGCAGGCTCTTTGGGGAGGTTGTTAACTGCTTGCAGCAGGTCTGGCTGAGATTGAGGCAGGCAGGCAGGAAATTCATAGGGGTGTGTTACAGTTTATAGGACGTTTTTATGCTTCCAGATAAGTTGGTGTCAGTAAGCGGCTCCGGAAGTGAAAGTTTGTACAGAAGAGACTTTCCTGGAAAGCGGCTCTCCTTATCCTTTAAGCAATTATGATTTACTTGGTCTGGTCAGTAGTGACATCCAAACTGAATTTTTGCTGCCTATTTTTTCTAATACAGGTAACAATAGATTTGGAGTAGGTTTTCATCAGGTTACAAATTGTAGCTGGTCCAGTGAAGAAACATGGTCACGTTGCCTTGTTAGAAGCAGTGTTTTTTCACTTGTTGTCTCTTGCTCTTTGACCTGAGGTTGTTTAGGAGGGAACAGAGCAGGAACTGGTCACCTTTCTCTGAAGAGTGAGCTCTGGTTAGAGAGCTTGAAGTCTGCCTCAGCATCTGTGTCACTTTTCCTTGTCCTCAAGACTCTTAGGCAGACATGGCTTTGTTTCCTTGTGGCCATCGTATTAGAGGTATCTTGCAGTACCAGTTCACTTGTCACTCATAGCATCCAGATCAGTAGCAGGCAGAGCTGAGGGACCTGATGAATATCTATTTTTCTGGGCAAACAGGTGTTTCTTCTTCTGGAAAAAATCACAGAGGTGATGCTGCATATGCTGTCAGATAACTCAGACATATCCACTTGGGTTGAAAGGCCGCAAAAGCTGATTTTGTACTGCAGGGCCACCAGCAAGCTGGTGATGCTAAGCTGTCAGTACCTGTCAGAAGCTACTCCGTCCATCAGAAACCATCTGGCTTTGTGTCTTAGTGTATTGATGTTCCTTAAAGACAAGACCTTTTTATCGACTTTGTCTTTGGTTGGTAGCCTCTCTCCAGCACCCTTGTATTTCACTTTCCTTGTCTTTTGCTGCTCCTCCTTGTCCTGCTGGCTGGGAGCCCTTGGGATGATCCAAACACAGCAAGAGGTTGGTGCCAGAAAGGAGCGTGGGGACGAGAGATTTTGGATGAGAAGGCAGTTGTTTGCAGAACTGACTGGCTTTGTCTCAGAGTAATTTGCTCTCCCTTAATAACACAAACTATGGAGTTGAGCAACAGGGCTGTAGTGGTGGCTGACAGTCCAGTTGTGGTGGGTTTGTAGCAATGAAAGGAGACATCTGCCACACAGATGTTGTGGCATTTTGTGCTCTTCTATGGGCAGGAAAGAAATATTGTCCTTTACTGAGCTTTCCACATGAAAAAGGGATTTAAATGCCTTTGCATATTGATTGAGTTGAGCAGGGCAGGGAACAGCCTCTTTCCTGCTGTTCTCAGACCAGTAACCAGGAGATCCACTCCACTCCTGTCCAGCCTGTTCTTCTCAAGTCAAAAGGGTTAGCAAGGCAGGAGTATCCTGGAGCTGAAGGATAGCTGTGTGCCTTCTCCAAGGAGCCTAATCGTGGAGAAAATGAAAGGAGAGTTGGGTGTTGAGTCCTGACTGCTTTAATTTTTCCTACTCCAAGGAGATGTGCTGCAGGAACTGCCTGATTGAATTGCTTTGGTGCCTGGGAGGCTCTGGGTAGAGATGAAAGGCTGACTGTGGAATTTAGGCAGCAAATTCTTCAATTCCAGGATAGATCTGATAGAAAAGGCTTATTCTGTGAGTCTGTCCAGTGTTTTTCAGACAGACGCTTTTGAGGGAAAGCAGGTGCCAGACATCCCACAGAGAGGGCATCCCTGGAGCTTCAGCCCATCACCAGCTACTACCTACTACTTACAATCTAGAGCACTTTGTTGAACAAATCCTGGGTTGGTTCCTGCTGGGGATTCCCCAGCAAGCATAAATTAAGTGTCTCAAATGAGGCTTCCATTGAATCTCCATTGTTACTGCTGGTCTGTTGTGGTGGCTGTTGAGCTGCAGAACTCCCCCATATTTGCTGGGGATGTGGTGTGGGAAGGTTTGGTCAGTGCAGCTGTTGCTCCAGGATGGCTTGGCTGTTCTTTGGACTCAAGAGACTATCCAGAGGACACAGGACTTATGGATAGGCTTGCCATGCCCATCTGCATCCGTTCAGGAGATCACAAAACCCCAAGGTTCTAGCCACCTCCCAGAGCTGTTTCCTCATGGTGTGGAAAATCGTATGAAGCTGCCTATGCCATGTCCCTCAGTGTGTGTATTATGGCTGTTAATAGACTTCACATTTCTAACCAGGTCTTTGATCTCACCAGGTCACTGAGATTTGGCTTTCTTGGGCTGCACATGCATGAAGGAAGAGTTTGTGGCAGAGAAGCTGCCCATCTTATGTAAGATCTTTTCTGTGTGAATGAAAAGGAAAATGTTCTCTACTTTACTGTCAACATCCTTCCCTCTAAAGCAATGTTTTGCATTTCTTGCACCTTCAGATAAGACCTATCAAGAACACTTTTACAGCTCTTTGCTTCCTTTCTCCCATGGTGTAGGAATGTGTATCTTGCTACTGCATGTTAGGAAGCAATTAAGGATAGTAAAAATTCTCTGTATCTTTAAATATGTAAGCTGTTTTTATGAGATTTATCTGGAACTGGTGAAATCTTTTCAGATCAGTCTGCTCCCTTCCTGTTTTGACTGATAGGGGTGACTCCTGTCGTGACTCCAGACTGGCAGAGACGAACTGAAAAAACTCTGTGGGCTTTCACAGCATGGAGGAAACATTCCTGTCTGGATGTATGCCCTTGGAGGGGCAGAGGTGGCAGGAAGTAACCTGCTCTTACAGCTGCAGAGCAGCTGTGTGACCCTTAGTACAGTGCCCAGAGTTGGAGGTGGATGCCCATGTGTACACACATAATTAGTGAGGTATCAGGCCCCTGTGCCTCCTGGATGAGCTGACAGGACACTTGTGGCTGCACTTTTTCTGTGTTGGTAATACCCTCCCAGAGGTCTGGTAGGATTTGACCCCTAGGAAGTTGAAGAAGGTTTTTGTCTCATATAGTTTGGTGGACAAGGCTTGTTTGCTAATGCAGCCAGGAGAACACGGATGATGTTTTTCCTTGCCACACTTCTTTGCTGCTGCCCCAAATCCCCAGGACAAGGATGTGCATGAGTGTAATGGGGCACTCAGAAGTGGACAGGTTTGGATAGTTTAAAATAACCTTTTTATCAGCTGAATCCCAAACCCAACACTCTGGGTTTCCTTTCTCTTTTCAAATGCCTGTGGCACAGAACTGCAGCCATGTTCCTTGCTCCTTTAGGGTGTGGGGAAGGCTCTGTGAACATCAGGGCAGGTTGCAGTAGGCTGACAGAGACCTCAAAGTGTTAATCACAAATGCAGTTGGTTGTTCGAAGTAAGTGTGTTTTATACTGGTAGATTCCTTGTTAAGAGCACTTAAAATGCTCTTAAGTGTCAATTGATGCATTTGCCGTCTGAGCTGCTGTTAAACCAAGAAGTGCTACTGTAGGACGCGTTTTGTGTGTGGAGACATCCCTAAAAGGCTTTTGGCTGTGATGCAATGAGCCTGGTCTGTTGGGAGGAGGAGTGAAAAAAGGGATGGGTAAATGGTGAGATAAAAAACCTCCTAGCCTTAAACGACAATGTAGGTACTTAACTGGTGATGAGCTCATTGCAAAATCCTTGCTTCAGATGGTCATCCCATTTTAGAGCAGGGTATTGTTTTACTCACTTCTTTTCTCCATCATTTTTATTCCTACAAACCAGATCATTCCTTACAGAGTTTGACCTAATCTTTATCCAGGTGCCATATACTCCTTCCTTGGACAAGGAGGTTCCTCCAAATTGAAACCCTGAGCTTACAGGTCCCTGATGTCTCTTGAGATGGGAACCAGCTGTGGGTTTTGCTGATGGCAGGAGGGCTTTTCCTGGACTTTGAAAGCTAAGTTGCAACCAAAGATCCAGCAGCTTGAGAAGTGAACAAGGGTTCAAATGTACTCCCTGCCTTTTCTCCTTTTTTTTTTTTTTGAAACTGTCTCTTGAAGAAGGTGTTTGCAGGCTCAGACAAGCCCAGTGGCACTGGGACGGTGCCAGGAGGGTGAACTGTTTGCTTTCACTCCCCAAGCCCCAGTACAAACAAAAGTGCACTGACTAATATACCCTAATAGACCCTTTTAATGCTGCAATTTCCCAAGAGCTGAATGTGCATTTCCACAGCTCAGTGGGCTGGCTCTAAGCACTATCACGTGGATGATTCTGGGAGCAGGACAAGTGGTGGGATTTTGAATAGGATGCCATCCTTTTAACATCTGCCCTCTGCTCCCAGCTGTCTGGAAAACGTGGTGCTGGGTATCAGTCCAAACAGTGGTTTTATTGGGAAATGAGCTGAGTCTGGGAGGCTTTCTTTCCTGCAAATGCTCCTGGCTTCTGTCCGGAAGATGTATCTGTAAAATACGCCTTTCTCGTAAAAAGCATCGCATGGCATTCGAGACCTTGCCCTGTGGAGTCACTGAGGTTCTTCAGGTTCTCACATGCTCTGCTCCCCTTTGGTTCACAAAGCTGCACGTTGGAGGTCAGCGTGCCCTGAGCTTTATTGCCCTTCGTTGAGCTTTCCCTCCCTCCCTCCTGCTGTTTGCCCGCTGGCTAAAGGAGGAGCCTTCCCTGTTGGCTCTGAGCAAAACCCATCGCTCTCAGCCTAGGAGTGCCAAGGTGGATTGACTCTCAATGTATTTTTAGACAGTGGTTTTCCTAGTTGGCTTGGTGAAATAATGTCTTGCCCATGTGAAGATCCCGTGGACTGGGATGAGTTGGCAGTTCTCAGGATCTTCTCAGCTTGATGACCTAATCATATTGCCCTCTGTTTGTGAGGGGAACAACAGTCTGAACTCAAATCTATCTCAGAAGGTTGCAGACAACACCACCCCTCCTTGCTTACCAGGTCTGTATTCTTCAAAGGCCACCTCACGCTTTAGGATTGTCTTTTGGATTTGGAATTGGCTGGAAGGCCAAGCTCAGAGGGTGGTGGTGAATGGAGTCATGTCCAGTTGGAGGCCGGTCACCAGAGGGGTCCCCCAGGGTTCAGTGTTGGGGCCAGTTTTGTTCAACATCTTTATTGATGATCTGGACGAGGGGATGGAATCTGTTATTAGTAAGTTTGTGGATGACACCAAGCTTGGAGCGAGTGTCGATCTGTTAGAGGGAAGGAGGGCTCTGCAGAGAGACCTTGACAGGCTGGAGAGATGGGCTGAGTCCAATAGCGTGAGGTTTAATAAATCCAAGCGCCAGGTTTTACACTTTGGCCACAATAACCCCATGCAGAGTTATAGGCTGGGATCAGTGTGGCCGGAGGATGCCCAGGCAGAGAGGGACTTGGGGGTGCTGGTTGATAGGAAGCTGAATATGAGTCAGCAGTGTGCACAGGTGGCCAAGAAGGCCAATGGCATCCTGGCCTGCATCAAGAATAGTGTTGCCAGTAGGACCAGGGAAGTTATCCTTCCCTTGTATTTGGCANGAAGAGGAGGCTCAGGGGTGACCTTATCGCTGTCTATAACTACCTGAAAGGAGGCTGTAGTCAGGCGGGGTCGGTCTCTTCTCTCAGGCTCCCAGTGACAGGACGAGAGGACACAGTCTTAGGCTGTGTCAGGGGAGGTTTAGGTTGGATATCAGGAGAAACTTTTTCACAGTGAGAGTGATCTCCCACTGGAATGGGCTTCCCAGGGAGGTGGTGGAGTCACCGTCCCTGGATGTGTTTAAGGATAGGTTGGATGATGAACTCAGTGGTATGGTTTAGATGGTTTAAATGGTTTAGATGGTATAGATGTCAGACTGATGTTGGGTAGGCTGTTAACCTAGGTAAAGGTTGGACTTGATGATCTCCATGGTCTTTTCCAACTTTATTAATTCTGTGTGTGTAATTCTGTGTGTGTAATCACTGATAACATCAACCCAGTCCACCTTTTTTTTTCTACTGCAATCTTGGTATGTTCATATGAGACCTCTTCCAAACTTGCCTTTGATGCTGATTTTTTTTTTCTTGCACATCCTTATGAAAACCCCACGTTACAGTGATGCCAGCAAGGCTTCTCTTTGTAAAAGCAGGGAAACCAAGGGAATGGAGGAGAAACAAATGTCAAGAAGCAGCTGCTTGCCTGTCTTGGTCAGCTGCACTCAACATACGTATCTTTAGGTATCAGCATGTTGGGTAATGAGCTGAAGGCCAGACTTTTGGTTTCAAAAAGTTGCTTGCACACAGCATTGTTTCTTTCTGGTGTGATGGTCATGTCCTGCCTCCTTTCAACCCTGAGAATCCATCTTACTTGGGCTTGGAGGAAGCCAGACTGTGGGCTGGCTAGTCATCTCCTTGTGTAAGATCTCTTTTTGATCTCTGCTGCCAGAACTACCAAAGGAGATGCTGACTGACGCTGCTGCTGAGACACAGAGGCAAGGAGGACAGATTCCTGCAGTGCCTCTTGAATTTTCCATGCCTTAGCACCTTGTGTTACTTAAAATTTCTGCTTTTTTGTTACCTTTTTGGATGCTGTGTCCTGCCAGCTCATGTGGGGTTTATGCTGGGGGAAGAAGGAACTTTAATACCTTGGTTGCACCGATTGCAGAGCTCGAGATGCTGGCCTCCGTTTTGGGGTTTGTCTTTGGAAACATGTATTTGGTGCCATTAAGTGTATTGTGACAGGATTGCCTGCTGGACTGGGCCTCCCTCTTTTTGTCTGATGCACTGTGAAATCTTGGACATAGTTGTTGTACACTGGGAAAGAACAGGTTGGTAGTGCCAGATCCACCTTATGGAAGACCATGATGGAGGACACTCGGTGGGTTGGCACTAAGGAGGCCACTGTCCTAAAGCTGGATGCTGATTTCTGGGTGCTCTCTGTGAGGTGGGGGATCATGTTTCTGCCCTCAGACAGCAAGAGGCAGACAGTGATGAGATCAGCACGCAAAATTTGGAGGCAGTGCACTGTATGCATTTAGGCTGTGGGAAAAGAGCCAGCAGGAGGCAACTGGGACTTGTCCATGGGCTTCCCGTTTCTTTCCTTGTTGGGAATCCACTGAAAGAGTTCAAACTGAGGTTTTGGTCCTGGCTGGTATGGAACTACTGTGTGTTCCTGTGTAAGGAGATTGAATCAAGGATGAGCTCTGACTGTGGGATGTCTGGCACAACTTGTGTTTGTTTTCTACCCAGGATGCCTTCAGTGATCTTGCTATGTTCTTCTATGACAAGCATGGCGGAGAAGTGATTGCAGTTTTGTGGAAACCTTTCAGCTTTCAGCCTCAGCCTTTTAAGGTAAGATTTATGCTACCTTTATACTCTGACAGCTTGAAGGGCTTTTTTTTTCTGTATTGTAATTGCTTTGTCCAACTCTCATCAGCCCCAAAGCCCTTTGATGATTGGAGCTCATAGTTCTGACCCTTCTTAGAAGGGGAGAAACCAAGCCACTGTGTCCACAGTGCCCTCGGTTGTCAACAGATCTGAAAATAGAACATAGATCCTTGGCAAGTCCCAGCACCACAATCATGGCTCAGAATGGAGCTCTGTCCTGGGTGCTGTTCCCTGATCCCCTCCTGGGAGGTGGGTGATGCATCATTTGCCAAAGATGTTTGATGTGTGCGGTAGGCTGTCCCATTCTTGTAGCTTTGGGCCAGAAATACCTGACCAAAAGGAATCTAGACTGGGATGTCAAACCTAGGTCCGTAGTGCCCAAATCCTATTGATATACAGAGCTGTTTCCAGCTACTGTGGGTTGGCAAACTCAGAGGGTGGTTAAGCCAGGTGTGAGGCATGTTGGAGTGATTCATGCTGCTTTCTATGAAGGAAAGACGCAAAGAAACCAGTTACTCATGGCTCTGAGTTGGCAGCCCCGGCTCCTCTGCTGTCAGCCTCTGGGTGATTTATCTCCCCTCTCTTCACGGCCAGAGGGCATTGGCCATCCAGCCTGGCTGCCGTTGTGAAACCTAGTTATTCACAGTGGTGAAACAGATGCTTGCATTGGAGCATGTGGCTTGATTAAACATGAGGGATTTGTTTTTAACTCTGATGGAGCCAAGGATCTCTTCCCACTTGATGTTTTGACACCCGCCAAAGAGTAGAGCCCAGGCAGCTCTTACTCAGCCTTATACTGTGGTTCCCTCTGTGCTCTGCTTGCACAGGCTCAGCCATGGAGCTGCACACTCTTCCCATCTCCACCACGTCCCTGGCCATTAATTTTCTGTCTCACTTCTTTGCAGTCTTTGGACTGTGGCTCCAGGGTTAACCCTAAAAGGGGCTGGAAGGGTAACTTGCATACTTTGTTAGTTCTGTTAATGAGCACTGATGGTGTTGAGAAGTGAAACTGAGGAAATTGGGTGCAGTGGTGTAGCAGGGTTTGGATATGACAAGGCAAGGGAAAAATTTACTTTTCTAATTTGTGGCTTGTAGAGATTGCAAAGCAACCCTGGGCAGGTGCTCCCATTTGTGTATATCCCACAGGTCTCCAGCATGAAAGGAAGGAAGGTGACAACTCTGAACAATGAGCTGGTCTGTGTTCCCAACGTGGAGGCAATTCTGGAGGACTTTGAGGTTTTGGGAGAAGGCCTTGTCAAAAGTGTGGAAGCTCGTACAGAGAAATGGACTATCTGAGACCATTGAGAGGTGCCAGAGTGGCCTGTCCTGAAGCAGTTTGTTTACTCTGGGATTGTTCCTTTTTATAAATCAGTCCTAGAAAAGGCTTTTAGCTTTCTAAATCACAGAACTGTTTTACTCTATTTATCTTTATATGCGTTGTTCATGAAAAGCAATGGGACCTGTTATTGTTTTCAAGAATACAAATGCCTTTTTATTTTGAAGAAAATATAAAAATGTGATAAAGTTTTTGCAAGCATCCCTATTTCTTGGTCATTACAGGAATCAAGGCTGTGTTCACATGAAAGTGTCAAGGTCTGAAAATTCTGGCTGAGGTGTGCAATGGGAAGGCAGTTTCGTAGCAGATGCTGTTATTGCAGTGGTTAGCGAAACCAAACAGTTGTTCAGAAATGACCAGGTTATTCCCTTCTCCTCAACCCCAGTGAGACATTTGGTGTGCTGTGTTCCGTGATGATCTCCCCAGAAAAAGAGAGACGGGCACACTGGAACAGATCCAGTGAAAGACAACAAAGATAATAAAGGGGTTGAAGCCTCTGTCACTAAGGGGAGAGGGTGCAAAAGCTGAGTTTGTCTAGCCTGGAAAAAAGGAGGTCCAGGAAGCTCTCAGCAAAGTATTTTAATACCTGATGGGGATATAGAGAAGGTAGAGCCAGACTCTTCTCAGTGGTGCTCAATAATGGATGAAAGGAGTAAATTGAAATGCAGGAAATTAAAATTAACATGCTTTTTCTTTACCATGATGGTGGTTGAACATAGGCATAAGTTGCCCAGGGAGGTGGTGGAGTCTCTGTACTTGGAGATGTTCAAACCCAACTGGACAACTGCTCTAGGTGACTCTACTCTGCGCAGAGATGTTGGGTTATTTCTCTCATGTGAAATGATCATGGAGACTCCTCATGACGGAAGTGAGAGAAATGAGATGGAATAAATGACTTGTCTCATCTCTTCTCCTGGTGGAAGCAGCACACATATTGCAACAGCAAAGCACAGGTGAATCAGATGCAGAGAAAAGAAAACAGACTTCATAACAGCAGATATGCAGACACCGAAAATAGATCAGGAAAGGCAAGGGGATGTTCAGGCAGCCTGATAACTGTAGGCAATTGTTCTCGGTGAGGAGCATTTCAGATAGGATGTTAAATGTGTTGCTTCAAGACCTACTAGCCTCTCCAGCTGTTGGCAGAGGGCCCAATGCTTTGTGGAGGAGATTCACAATTTTTTTGCTTGCTTTTTCTGAAGCATTTGAAAGTGGGCCCTGGCAGAGACGGGGCACTGGGCTGGTGCTCTCTACTTAGTACCCAATGATCAGTGTGTCCTATGGGACAGATACCTGTGTGCAGCATCCCTGGTTTTGGGATATATATGCTATATTAAAATTAGAAGGAACATTTTTCTCTCTCCGCTCTGCCGGTGGCTGAGGGAGGCTGTAGGTACTGTCTGTTGCCCATCCTTTGTTTCCCAGAGCTTTGTGAGTACACCTAAACTGAAAACATCAAAAACTCTTACTGGGCAAAACAGATCTTAAACCTGAGAACAAAGCAGCACGTTCTGTTTCTGCTGTGACCTCTGCAGCCTAAGAACCTGCTGACAGGTCCATTAGCAAATCATGCAGGCAAAGATTTCGACAGGTTTCAGAAGCAGCTAATTAGGGATTAATTTTTAAGCTTCTCTTTGTTCTGCTTTATCATCCTTTAGATGTTGGAATCACCCAATCTGGCTTCAGTGATGACTGTAATTTTCCTCAGTAGTTGGATCATTCCTGCTTCTCATGTCCATTTGCCTTCATTCTGAACGTGCAGTTTGACATTCGGATCCTGTAGATTTGCCAACACAACTGTTGAATGTTTTTGTTGGTGCACTGGTTGCTTGTGCCAGACATCTGCCTGTTCCCTCCATGGATGGGTCCTGCCCTTGCTTTTTCCCCTGCTGTATGTTGTGGATTTAAATGGTTTTGGTCTGGAGCATTCTTCTCACTGCATGTGTCTGCTTTTCCCTTGGGCAGAGGTGTGTGCTGGAGCCCGTGTTAGCTGGCAGGCGAGCAGAGCTCCTCCAGTCTTCTGCTTCACCAAGCAGGCTGGAAGGTCCTGCTCCCCCTTCCCCAGGGCTGTCACAGGATGCAGCCTCTCACTGGCCTATTCCCTGCTGGGGAATATTTATGGAGAAACGATCTCTGCAGCTGAACAGTGCTGTAATCCCCTCTGCCCTGTCCTCCCCAGCCCAGCTCCCACAGTGATCTGTGAAGGTTCCCTCCTTGTAAGGATAGCCCTGTAGCACCTCTGCTTTTAACTGCTTCTGTCAGATGCCATATTGCTACTTTTTCCTTTTTGCCTTTAAAAAGGCATAAAATTTATCCTTGGGAAAAATATCTCCATTTGCAGTATGCAGCAAAGGGCCAGGAAATGTCCAGGTGAACCTTTGCAAAAATAACCGTGCCCAATGAAGTGACAGTAAATAAACTCATAACCAAACCCTCATGCAAGTACCAACTTGCAAGTGTTTCATAAGGTAACGCCACTGTGCAGAGCAGCCAGATGTGAGCCCATTTTGGTGACAAAATGAATTCACCTAAGACTGGGAAAATTGACCACTGTTAGCCCAGCTTACATCACCTGGAGGGAATCTATCTGGCAGCAAAAGTTAGCCAAGTAACACGTTATCCCAGCTATGCTTTCAACCACTCATGTTGCCAAAGCCATGGCTGATTCACAGTCTCCTACCTCCTCTTTCAGAGAAAGGGTATCTCATTGCCCTAAATCTCCCAGTATCCAAATATGTAAGGGCACCTTTGAGCCATTCTGAAGGCCTTGTTTATATGGTCAAACATTGAAAATGTTCTGAGTTATGTTTTATCACCTGCTAAACTCAGGCTCTTCTGGACAATACACATGGACAAAGTCACCTCGAAGTTTACCTGGAAAGCCTGGGAATCACACAGCCAGAGATTCATTCATTCTTCCTGAGTTGGAAGTAACCTTAAAGGTCATCTTATTTCAACTCCCATGCTGTGGATGGGGACAGCTTCCACTAGGCCAGGTTGCTCAGAGCTCCATCCAACCTAGCTTTAAACATTTCTCTGGGCAATCTGTTCCAGTGCCTCACTGCCCTCTTCCTAATACCTAATCTAAACCTACCCTTTCAGTTTGAAGCCCTTCCCTCTTGTCCTGTCACTACATGCTCTCTCATAAAATGTCTTTCTCTGTCATCCTGGTAGGCTGCCTTCGGGGAGGCCACAATTAGGTCACTCTGAAGCCTTTTTTCCAGGCTGAACAAACTCAAGTCTCAGCCATTCCTCACAGGCGAGGCTCCATATGTCTAATATGGACATCCTCTGGATGCTCCTAGGGCTGGATATTGGAGCACTCTGACTTCTTAGGGACTGGATGCTGGTGCACTCTGACTTCTTGAGTAACAGTTTGTCTAAAGCAAAATGCCAAGTACCTTTCTCAGGTGCAAAGAGTCTCTGTGCTTCTAAGGGGTCTGGAAAGGCAGGATCAAAAGGAAAGGGGTATCTCAGGTACACAAGAGAGGACAAGTGAGATCTCCATTGCAGCTTTATCTGCTGTTGCCTGATTTACTGCTCTTGTTGGTGAGCTGTGACTAATTTATGTTGTGAAAGCTGGGGTAGGGCCTGGGTTATTCAGAGCATGCTCGTTTGACAAATGTGCTGGGCTTCCACTTCCAGAGCAGACAGTGGGCACTCGCTTGTAGGTATTTGCTTAGCTGTAGTCCCAGCCATAAACAAGAGCTGGACACACAGAGCTGCCCTGGGGATCCCCTCATGTGTCATGTTGCAAGAGGTGGGATGAAGGGAGAGGGAGGGAAGCGCCACAACTGAGACAACAGCAATGAGCTTTGATGTGTTGCCACTGCTACCGTGTTGATTTTGCACTGTTTGTGGGGCTGTCTCACTTGAGGCTGATCCCCTGAAGGGAAGAAGCACATCTCCTGGAAATAAAGGCTCTTGAAGGAAGCTTTTTGCTCGGGCACCCACAATTACTGATGATTTTTAAAAACTCTTAGGTTAAATGTCTGTGGCAGCTGGCTAGAGGAGTGACTATCTGGGAGGTTTTGGCGCAGAAAGGGAATATCCTCCCCTAGTCTGCTGTTCCCAAAGTGGCCTTTGTTATGGATTTGAAATGGGTTTTTCTGGGAAAGAGGGGAAATGTTTGGATTGTTCGTGTGTTAGATAAAACCAGAGGTTTTCTTTAGACATGAAGGAAAACCAGTGTCTCAGAATCTCTGGAGCTTCTCCCGCCTGTCCTCCGCAGCAGGGCAGGGGACCTGGCGGTGGCAGAGCAGCACAGGGATGGAGCTGTCCGCCTCCTCGCTTTCTGTTGCAGCAGGGGGACTGGGAGTTCGGCACGCTGGTAGCCTGTGCTGCTGCCACTGAGCCCCAGTTTTCTGTTGTCTCGGTTGCAAAGCGGGATGCAGCGGTGGCAGGGCGGAGTGACAGAGTGGTGGCGGAGTGATGGAGCGGGGCAGTGCGCATGCTTGGAGCTGGGATGCTGGCACCGGCCTGGTGCTCCATTTTTCCTGACGTGGTGCTCTGTTTTTCCCCGCGTGGTCCCAGCTCGCAGCGGCGGGCAGGATGGAGCGGCAGCAGAGTGGAGATGCTGTGTGGTCACCCGCGCTGGTGGCGCCGGACCCTGCACGCCCGTGGTCAGGCGGCGCAGACTGCCCGCCACCCTAACTTGCCAGCAGCTGCACAGGGAGAGCTCCAAGCGGTGTCGGCAGGGAGGAGGCGGCCGGCTGGCGGTGCAATCTTGGCGCTGCTGGGCTGTGTATGCTCTCGCTGCCCCTGCTCCGGTTTGGAGCAGGATGCTGGCACTGGCCTTTCTCCTGGCGGGTGGGCAGGCATGGCTGTTGCTCTGGCTGTCCCACTAAGCATAGTGGGCACTGGTATCACCCCTGCCTGCTCCTCCTGCAGTGGGTTCTGGCAGTGGCGGGGACAGCTGGCGGGAGTCCCACTGCTGCCGCCCTGGCTCTGGGCGATGGTGGCGGTGGAGCCACTCCCACCAGGGGTGGCCGCGGTCCCACAGCCCCTTCTGAGGCGGCTGGAGCGGGCAGCCCCGCAGCAGCCACTCCAGATGGCCGTGAGTGGCGCCGCCACCCTGGGGATCCCTCTTGGGGGTACCTGGGGCAGTGAGTGCTCCGTGGATGGTGCTGGTGGCCCCGGGAGTGCCCCTGCAGCTGGCAGTGATGGTGGCCACTGCCGACCATGTGGTTTTTGGCGGAAACCGCCATTTTGCACAGAGTGAAGATCTTGGAAAAGGGCGGAGCTCAATGCCACCGGCCAAGAGGTGGGAAGCCTGGCTGGGAAGAAGACACCGAATTCCCCTGGGACTTCCAGGGCATAAAAGCCACCGACACAGAAGCCCTGCCTCTTTTTCAGCTTTCTCCTGAGCTGAGGAAGGCACAGCTTCCCTCCTCCTGGCTCCCTGACCACATGGCTCGCTTCCCCTCACCTTCCTTGGCACAGGCAGCAGAGCGGCACCATTGGAGCTCCAATTGTGGCACCCGGAGACCACCAGCCAAAATGCAAGTGGTATCTGTCCCTTAGGTGTCCCCTGGAGGAGGGTGCTTTTCACCTTTTTTGTCTTGCAGGAGGCTCTGAGGGCCGTGAGATCACCATCATAGAGGTGGCTTTCCTTTCCTTTCCCCTAACATTATCAGTTTTTATACTGTGTGTGTATTTTGTTTAGTGTCTGGGGATTCTATAAGGTCTTTAGAGCCCTAGAAAAATAAACCTGTTGCTTGCTATTAAATCTATTCAGTCTTTTGTCACTGTTGCACCCCCTAGCAGTTCAAACCACCACAGCCATTCTGCTAGGCTAGGGGATGACTTCTTTGCTGGTGTTTCTGTTATTAGGAAAATGCTCTGAAACTGAAGTGATTTTTCTCAGCCAAGGCAGCAGCTTTCAGAAAGCACTGGTAGCAAAGTGTTTCTGGCAGGTGGCAGCTTTTGATGTCCATGGTCTCCTCAGGAAAGGCAGTGTGGTGCTGTTCATGGGCAAGGGTGGCACTTGGCAAGTGCAGGGTGCACCACAGGGAAGGGAAAATAAAAAAAATTGCGTGGAGGAATTGCAAAATGGGAGAAATCACAGAATCACATGGTCTGGAAAGAGGCTGAGGTTTGACAGAAAGGGCAGTTTGGCAGTGGGGGAAGCAATCCTGGTCACTGGCCTCTCAGGGCTGTGTCAAGGGAGCAGAATGAAACTGCAAGTTGCTCAAGCCATGTGGGCTGGCACAAAGATGCAACCTCTGGTCCCATGAAGTCTTTGCACTATATTGAAATGCTAAAGGCTCAGCAGCCACAAGGAGAAAAACAAACATTGTCCATAAGCAAGGTGGGGAGGTACAGGGTAGCTGGTGAAGCTATGATGGGCTCTAGCAGATGAATGAACTTAGGAGGCATCAAAGATTTACTCCACTTTCCTGCTGAGCCTCATAACCAGGTTCAACAAACTCACTGTCTCTTCCCACCAGAGAGTGAGAGGGGTGAATCTGCTCCTCAAGGTTTCATTTGCTGCTGCTAATGAAGGTGCCAAGGGCTTGTGTTGGCCTTGAGCCAGCACAGAAACACTCGTGCCTTGTGCTGATGACTCCTGCACTGCTAAAGGTGCCAGACAGACTGTTCCTGTTCATGTTGCTCCTGGATATGCGTGGGAAGTCTAAGGGAGGTGCTAGAATAAGGGCATTGCAGGAGCCTCATACTGTATTCATTTATTAGCCTTCAGTCTCTCCCTTTTGGCTAAATCACATTGTTTCCTTGTATCTTAGAATTCTGAGGATCACAATGTCACTACAGTGGTGGCTCCACTGGGCTCTGAGTTTGTTACTTACTGGGTCTTCCGTGCCAAAACACATGGCAGCCAAGCTTTGTTGGGCAGAATGCTGGTCAATTTCGTGTTAATGTAGGGCAAGACTATGGTTGTGAGCTGGAGATGCTGCCATGGGGCAACCATGTCCTTCTGTGTGACTGGAGACCTTGGCAGTGTTACAGAGGAAGGGATGAGGGGCAACATATTGCAGGTGGGCAGGTAGCTCTGTAGGGATACCAGGGATGGGCAGACCCTGTCCTGGAGCAAGGCCTTTCCCCAAAACAAAGGAAGAGCAGAGTGTGTCGACATCTTTTCTTCATCCAGTGGGATCAAGGCTCACAGGGAGAGACTGCTTGGTTCAAGGGGTGTCCTCCAGTGCAGGGCTGAGCCAGTCCTTGCTGTTAGGTCTTGTCAGTGGGGATTATCTTTACTGAAGACTCAGCCAGGTGGAATAATTGGCAACCAAAACCCATGCTTCCTCCCAATGCAGCCCGGGGCTGCACAAGGGCAATCCTCCTCCTGTGGCCACAGCACCAGGACACATTCCTTTCCTCCCCAGGCAGTCCCATCCCATGAAAATTTCCTTTCCCCTATGCCCTTCAAAGTAGACGTCTATGTCCCTCCCTTGCATGGTTATAGAGCAACACATTGCCTTGCCTTGTACCTGCCCTATACCTTATATTTATGGAAGTATGTCTACACTGTTCCTTCAGTTTTTTTAGAGGTGTCTGGGTACATGTTGGAGGATGTGAGGTCTTGGGGAATGGCCTGCTCTTCCTTGGAACATGTAGGTGGAGGACTGGTGGCCTGTGCCACGTCACCTTTGGCCTGTAGCAAAGGAAGAGAGGCCTTCCCAGCCTCCACCCCTGCAGCCCCTGGCCCCTTTTGACACAGGCAAACGCAATTCCCCGTGTGAGTAATGCTTACAGCTCCTGCCCCATGACAGCGATGTTTTTCATTGGAAACTGTGATTTGTTTAGCGCCAGCGATTTGCCACAGCCCATGGAAAAGAGGCGATGAGATACTTTCCCTGCCCTGAAGCACCAAAGGTTGGAGGCAGGTAGGATGAGACCTGGAGGGTGTGAGCAGCAGCTGAGGAGGGAGAGTCAGTGGAAGTGTGGGGTCTGGGGATGGGAATGGGTGGTCCATCACAGCCATAGGTCCTGGAATGGCCCTGAAAAGAGAGAGTGATGTGATGTGGGCTTGCAGGGCCCCTTCCCCTGTTCTTTTCCCTGCCATGGACATGGACCTCAACTCAGCCCTCAACAAAAGCATCCAAAATTGCATTTGGACCCCCTGCTCACCCGTGGTGTGCTACCCATTCCAAGGAAGGACTATGTCACTGATGCTGCCACCATGCTGAGGAAAAGCACTGGCCCTTTCCAGACCTGTGCTCCCTCTTGTCTTCACACCATTTCCCCACTGTAGCAGCTGTTCCCTCATCTCCACAAGGTGAGGGTGGGGGGAAAACCCAGCATTTTTCCTGTAAGGCAGCGACCTTTGCCACCTGTACGTGCAAAGTACTATAAAAATGCCTTACGGCCACAGTCTGGAAGTGTGGGGGCACGGCTGCCTTTATCTTCCATCTAAACAGGCCACTGTGCAGCTTGTGAAGGCAGTGGGGCCAAAGCCACAGGATGAGTCCACTGGCAATGCTGGTAGCAGGGACATGACTGCAGCCACTCTCACCCGCTCCTCTTCCAGCAAGCTGAGTCTGCCTCAGGGCTTTGCAGGCTGTGTAGAGCAGTGCAGCGCCTCACATACAGTCTGTTCCCAAGCATCAAAATATTTCCATGTGCCTGCTGCTGCTGTGCCCGAAAAATAACATTCAAAGCAGCCAAGAGGGTTTTCTTCCCAGGGGTGTGGGATTGCCAGTGCTCAGGAGTGATGCAAGATAAACTATCAGTCTGTAACACACTTCTGCCAGGCCTCTCCTGCACCTCTGGTGTAGAGCTGTGAGGCAGCTCCATGGAAATGAGAGGCTGTGAAGCTGCCATCCCTCCTGTGATGAGAACAGGAAGGTCCTGTCTGAGTGGAGGGATTTCCCCTACAAAGCTGCTGGCCCTGGAAATAGGGGATGGCCTCTCTACAGTTTTTGTGTGGACAAAAATTTATCAGTGGTGGGGAGATGGATAAAAAAGACTTATTAGTAGCAAGCAGCCCTGAATGCACAAGCTGAAGTGTCTTGGGGATGCAGGATGAGAGAGGAAGTAGCTAGAGGATACTTTGGGCTTGCATCCCCCAGTGGCAGTGCTCTTGGCAGTGATGAGGGTGGTCAGCTCCCTGAGGTCCAGTGAGCACTGCAGCAAGCCAGGCTGGTGGTGGAGGGATGCGTGGGCTGCCCACAGAGGCCCCAGATGCATTTTGTGGCTTGCAAGCCAGCTACCACCCCCATGTGCATCTGCTGTGTCCCTGATGCAAGCTGGAGAGGACTGTGCTGCCTCCCTGCCTCTTCATGAGAAATCAAGGTGCTGCAGGCTGCCAGGAAGCCCTGTTATTGCAGGAACAGAGTGCATCAGTTTCTCTCTACCTCCTGAACCAGCCCACTGCTCCAGCTTTGGAGGGGCTGGGGGTGTGGCCATGCTTCCAGCCTTCAGCCCAATTCCAAGTGATGCATAATCCATGTCCTGCAGTGGTGGCTGGCTCCAGCTGCTGAGGGTGACACTGAAACTCAGTGGTGAAACTTGACCGGAGGACTCAGGTGTCTTAAGTTTCATCTGAAACTACAATGCTGTTAGTAGCTTTCTTCTGAAAGCTTAGCAACATCCTGCTGGCTCATGCCAAAACTTCTAGCAAATCCTTATTTATTAGTATTAGTTTTTCTTCAGGGATTTTGGCTGGGCCAAGTGTACTGGCAGACCTTGCTCAGGTTGGGATTTATGGCTGGAATCAGCATCCCTGGGGCAAATGGGTCTCAGTGTGAGTCAGGGTAGACCTTGGACATGCCAGTGCTTGCGCTGCAGCCCTTGGGAAGGTGTTGATGTCCTAGAAAAAAGCTCAGTACAGCCACCATTGGGAGTTGCTGGAGACAGCTAAGCTGAGTTTACTACCACAGCAGCTATCTGGGGATCCGCAGAGGAGAAATCTGGGTTTTTTGTCCCTGAAGCTCTGGGTTTTGAGCACCTCCAAGGAGGAGTTGTGTGCCCAGTAGAAGTGTTGCAAATGTACTGGTAGCTGAGGTCTGTTTGGAGTCACCCACACCGAGTTAGCAAGAAGACATGGATTCAGGCTGTGTGCATTGGCAATGAAAATATCTGTGAGGCTGATGGGCATAGATGTGGCATGGAGAGGAGTGTAGAGCTTGCACTGCCCTCTGCTTTGCCCAAGCTGATTCCATGCTGTCTTCTACAGTGAAACCATCTCCAGGGAATCCCTTAGATTACCCTTGCATTGGCCAGCAGGACAGCCTGAACCTGTGTTAACCCAAAAAATTCCTCAAAACCCTCAGATGCTCCACGAATTTCTCTAGTGTGAATCCACCCCACAGGCAACAATTCACGAACTGCTTCAGCTTGGGTCACTCTGCCACGGAGTACAGTGGTGTGCCCTGGCCTGGACTAAAGACTCTAACCCAAGAGCAGGTTTTCCTACTCTTGTCTTTTGCTGCCTGTGATGTTGCTTCACCCTGCTGCTGTCTTGCCTCATTACCTCCCCTTGAGTGATCCTCAGATGTCCTTCCCTTCAGCAATGTCCTGTGCAGTGCAGGTGCATTGATACCACCTGATTCGCTGGGTGTCCTCCCCATCACAGCACTTCCTATGAGAGGATTTGGGTGGCTTCCCATGTCGCAGCTTCCTCAGGGTAAGGAAAAGAGGGAGATTAATTGTGTTACAGTGCCGGGAGAGCCCAGACTCCTTAGTGAGGCTTTTTTTCCACTGTTGAAGTTGTTGCCAGGCACTGAGCCCTTTTGTGGTGTGATTCCCAAGATGATGTTTATGTGGGTTGTAGCATGACATCCACAGCCTGGTCCTGCAGCTGGGCTTGCTCTGCTAGGTAGAATTTGTCATAGGGATTCAGCTATTCCCTTCCATATGCAAGAATGTGACAAGATATAAACGTGTATTTCTTCCTCCACTTTCATCCTGAAATGCTCCCTGACATGATTGGCTAACGAGGACAGAAGATCTGGCCCTGTTGGTGCTTCCATTCTCTCCAGTTTGAGAATTGCCCTTGGCCCAGGAGAGATCTGGGCTGTGCATGATGCAGCAGCAGATAGCAGTGCTCACACCCAGATATGCGGGAGGTAGTTTTGGCCAAGGGAATCCATCAGTTATGAGTAAGCTCAGCCCTTGGAAGAAGATCTCTATCAGTTCTTGCTTGCATGTTACAAGATGCTTTCTGGGTGACTTGGTACTCTTTGCACTTGGCCTGATGAGCTGATCTTTCTCAATTTACTGTATTTATTTATTCCCTGCTTTTATCACTTATCTCAATGTGAGATGGAGCCAACCCCCACAAGCAGAGAGAGGAGAGTACACAGCAACAGTTGAAGGTGCAAGGAGGCAAAAGGTGGCCCAAGGACAGGAAGGTGAGTGCTCCCATGCTACATCCATGGCCTATACTCTGCCCATGCCTCCAAGAAGATGTCAGCTTCTCTTGTCTTGGATCACCTCATTACCCTTGACCAAGGTGGCCATAGAGCTGAAAATAAGGAGGTGGCTGGGCAGCAAGTAGTGCCCCGAAGCTCCATCAGCAGATAAACAACAGTTTTAAAAAGGTAAAACGTTGAAAAAGACGACAAGACCAGCTTGTTGAGCTGCCTGACTGCCCCCGGCGCCGTGCTGGTGTTTCTTCCATGCCTTAGCAGGAGAGCAGCAAGGAGCAGTGGTGCAGGGAAAGTCCTCCCTGTCTCAAACCATACACACAGCATCACCAGGATGGGTCAGCAGCACTCCTCAACTGAGTTCTGGGTGACCACCACTGCTGATGTCTGTGTAATTAAATTCAGTGGTAACTTTCATTGTGAATGTCACTGCTACCTGTCTCCCTATGTATACATATATCACTTCCCATTTCTTAGCCAAGCAAGTGGAGGAAGAAACATGTTCTTTATTCTGACAGAGCCTGGGGAGGGGTGGATACCACTCTGGGGCTTCTGGGATGCAGCTGGTCACACGCAGAGGGTGATGGTTCTCCCCTGGGATGCCTGGGGAAGGGCACTGCTGTGGGACAGGGACATCTCTAACCATAGTGCCCTTTCCCATCTAGGGAATACAATATTAACTGCCCTGGACTCTGTACACTGTACAGCAGGGGAATTCCCCAAATTCCCAAAATAATCCAGACTGAGAACACAGCTGTTTAAGCTAAATACTCACCATTTGCATCCCTCTTATTTCCAGCCAGGGGAGGGTATGTAGTCCTGATTTGCTCCCTCCTATAGCTAGCTTACTTTTACCTTCCCTTCCCTATTTTTACCTTTTTACATCTCCATCCCATCCTGTTGTTGCAGGAGGGCCAGCTCTGGCTCCCTCCCCAGCCACATAGACTTGGACCCAAGACTCATGTAAGATCAAGTGGAGCTGAGAGGGCACTGAAGTGAAGGGCTCTCAGCAGCTCTCCTGCTGAAGGCCCTTTTCCATGCCCTTTCTGATGGTGGTGACTTGCATGTTCTCTTTGAGATTATTCCCTGCAAATAGGGAAAGCTTTCCAAAGGAGAGATGTGCATATGTCACTCATGACACTCAGGGCAGTTGATAGCATGAGGGCTGATCACTTCAGTTTTGTGTCTGATTCTTCAGGGAAAGAAAGAATTTGAGTATGGATTCCCCTGATCCTCAGGTGAAGGCCACTGGCTGAAGGAGGTCAGTGCTGACTCCCCTCCATTATATCTGAGTGCATTATGTCTAGTCTATTATATTTGACAGTTGACAAAGCTATGGAAGGTGGACTGATGGGCCAGTGCCCTGACAGGAACCCTTCTTGTTCACTGCCTATGTTGTACCAACATAGCTGTTGCTTGATCAGGAATGTGTCATTAGTATTTTCCGTGGCTTGGCTCTGGTGAATGATTTAACCCCTAAGGATTTGCAGAGTTCTTTGAGCATCATTCTTTGGTATAAAGCATATTCATTCTCATCAGTTCCCTGACCCAAGAATTCACTGGTGCTTGTCTGCACTGCCTCCACTGTGGCCCGTGGAGGGCTCCCCTGCAGCAAGAGAGTCTCACCTCCCCTTTCCACCCAAGCAATCCTGTGCTGCAACCCACAGTGACAAAAAGCCCTGTGAGCCATCAGCCTGTGCATTGAATGTGATTCTGGATTGCCTGACTGTCACCAAGGCTTGTCAGGACCAACTAAGAGACCTGTTTGTCAAACTGTTTCTTCTGTTTGGCTTTGGTGGGAGCTTTGTGTTAGTACAAGTTTCAAAGCCTGATCTTACTAAGAATATTATGACTCTGTGATTAACTCTCCTTGCACAGTGCAAAGTCTAGTTTGTGCTGGGGATTATTTGGGATCTACAGAGCACACTGTTTGTGTGAGACAGAGGTGTGGGTGGTACACTAGTCTTTTTGGAGAAAGCTGAGTGGAAGCACCCGTTCAACACTGCTTCACACAAAGGCAGGATTTGGTGCAGTCATCTCCAGGGTCAGGTTTCCCTGGTCACAGTGCACAACCAGTTTCCCAACCAGACAAACAGGAGGTGAAACCAGCCTGAGTGTCTTGTGGTTGGCATCTTGTGTCTGCCCAGAGTACTTTACTCGGAGTACTGAAGCTCACAGATTCTGGTCAGGCATGGGCCCAGCGATGGTTGGGAACCCAGTGCCTTGTTCAAGAGCCCTCTCACTCTTGCTTTACAGGTATTATCTCCCTGGTGATGTGGGTTTACTTTCCATCTAGTGACTCAGTGAACTAACCTTGGCACAGAGAGGACTTTGTGTACTGAATAACCCCTAGATAACACCATTTTTGGAAGAAAAGGAGGGTGGGTGGAAGGAGTAGCTAAGAGCAACTCCCTTTCCTCTGCCTCCCAACCCAAACCCATGGCAGCTGCAACGGCCACTAGGCACAGATAGGCTCCAAGTGTATGAAATTCTCTTGGCTTCTCCAGGCCTCATTGATCAGCACAGTACCTTCACAGTACAGGCAGCACATTGATCTGTATGCAGCACCTTCACTCCTGAGGACCTCTTTGATCTGATCCATGGAGATTTTGCTGCAAGAAAGGTGTCTTGAGTTATTCTTCCTCTTCCCATCGCCTGAATAAAACTCTCCTCCTGGTCTTTCTGTGAACACCTGCATGTCCCATCATGCCTGTGGTAACTCCTTGACTCATTCCCTTCTGCAGGAGGCATGGTGGGAGATTTCTGTTTATGGCTGGTCACAAGGAATGGTGCTCTGGTTCCCATTTCATCTCTCACAGTTTCCCCTTGAATTTTATTACATAAGGCATGTTTTCTGGTTTGGTTTCTTTTTTGTTTCCTTGGGTCTTCTTTGTTTTTTTTTGTTGTGTGTTTTTCCCCTCCCCCTCAGCCCCTGGCCCCCTAAATCTCCAACTGTGTTCAGAAGCGCCAGAGCTGTGTAAACCCCCATCCATCTGGTTTTTATCCATTTTGTCCACTTTTTGCATTCCCTGGTGCTTCTGTGACCAAAGTGAAATGTGACAGAGCACAAAACTCCCTCTCTTCTTTTTTTCATGGCCATTTTCCTGGGAAGTCCTATTAGAAATCATCACCTTTCAAGGCTCAGAACTATCTCATGAGGACATCTCTGTACTGCCCTGGCAGTTTCCCACATCCCCATCTCTTTTCAGAATTCCACTTTCCATTTAACGATCCAGCTGCAAAGTCAGCCCTCAGAGAGGTTTTTTTCTCCTCTCCTCTCCTCTCCTCTCCTCTTCTCTTCTCTTCCTCTTCTCCCCTCCCCTCCCCTCCTCTCCTCTTCTCCTTGCAACTTTCAGCCTCCCTACCGGTACAAGAAACTTCCCCTCCACAGATCTGGCACAGTGGACCAAGCAGTTCCCAGCATTTCTTTGCCTCTGGGCCATTCCATGGTACTTCAAAGCATAGCTGAAACCTCACTGCTTATTTTCAGTGTATGTCCCTTACAGATTTATTGCTTTCTAATGTAATGTATGCTATTATCACTGAAACCAGCAGTGCTAACAAACTGATTTCACTGACACCCCTGCTGATCCCATCTGATTCTCCTAGGCATGGTGGAAAATTTTGCAGGTATTTCCAGCCCTAAAATGCTTACAAGCTCAAAATCCTGCCCGAGACCTGTCGAAGCTGATTCAAAGTGTTGTACTAAAAACACAGTTAGTCTCAGGGTTCTCCAAAAGCAAAGTTTTCCAAGAGAAGGAGCAGGTCCCACCTCTGCCCCTGTAGTCGACTGATTGGAAATGCTGTGTCTAATTTAATGGGGCTCTTGGGATTTAAAATCTATGAAATTCAAATCTTTTTTCTGGAAAAATATAAATGTTAGGGCACAGAAGTGGGACCTTTGGCTACTGTTACATATCTTGAGGGTACCTCTGGCACCAGATTCAGCATAGAATTTCCACTTTGATTTGGCTTCCATCTTCCAGTATGAAACTTCCTCTACCACTGCCAGCAGTCAAACATTCCCCTTGGCTATTGACTGCTGATTTGAAATCAGAAAGTGTCAGAAAAGAAAACCAGGCCTTTTTGAGCAATGCATTCATGAGAAGTTTCTCATTTCTCCCCTCTAAGGTGTGTTACAGTGGTGAAGGGACAGCCTCTGCCTCTGGGCAATGCCACTGGGGCCAGATGAGGTTAATGGCGAGGTGGTAGTGATTATAGGTCTGTTTCCTGCAGGATGCATAACTCTTCCCCATGTCCAGGTATCCTGCCGGTGAGCTTTGAGCCAAAAGTTAGGGCTTGGCTGGAAGATGCTCCTCTTGGGCTGGCTCAGGTTTGGAGATGCATCCTCGTCTTTCTTCCTCCTCCTTTGCTGTTCCTCAGATTAATTTTTTTTGATGCAAAAGAGCTGAGTGCTGGCTGATTAGGCCATGACCTGAGTTTTATATAATGCATTGTGCAATGTACTTTATGTAATCAGAGGTTTCTTATGTAATATATTTGCAGAGCTCTCACCAAATCAAGGATCAGACCTGGTTCCTCTTATATGGGAGAAAGCTAAGTGAAAGAGCACGGACAAATTTATTTCTGGGAAGTGCAGTGTTAGAGGGCCAGGAAAGCAAATCTGTGCAGCTATTGTTGGGTGGCTCTTGGTCTGTGCCCATCTCCAAAGAGGCCTCTCCAACCTCCTTAAAGAGAAAGAAGGCAGGGCTTAAGTTTATCCTTCTGCAGGCCAGGTCTAAAGGGAGTTCAGCTGCCCCCAAGTTCCTCCAGTTATGGTGGGACTCTCAGACATAGCTTCTCCTTTGCTGCTTCTGATGTGCTTGAATTAACCCTCACCATTTCCTTGCCAAGGGGGCTGGATGTGCTAGAAGGTGGGTCAGGAATGTGAGGTGAGGATGTGATTCAGGCTGTGAGCTGAGGATATGACCCATGCAGCATGAGATTAAAATCCAATTCCTCCTGGCAGCTGCAGCCTGAGGTCACAAATTGTGCCTGCCATTCAGATTGCCCATTGAGGTGGTTAATCCATCAATAGGGCCTCATCTATGCCCTAGAAGTGGAAGCATCCACACCCAGCCTGTGACAGAATAGTTAATGGGCTGGAAAAAGCCACTGCAGATGCCAAATGAAAGAAAAATAGCTATGGAGCCCTCTGGTTCTGTCTCAGCAGCGCTGCTGGCTCATTGTGTGGACAGCACATGAGTTGTTCCAGAGAGTGATCAGATGGGGTGATATAGCATCCCAGAGTCTCTCAGGTACTTCCATCAGTCCTCTCCAGCCTTCCTCCCCACCTGTTAAGGGAGAAGTTGTGTCCTTCCTGCTGAGATTGCTGGGGATGTGTTTAAGGCATGGCTG
Source organism: Serilophus lunatus (assembly GCA_013399895.1). NCBI lineage: Eukaryota > Metazoa > Chordata > Aves > Passeriformes > Eurylaimidae > Serilophus > Serilophus lunatus. The sequence continues at coordinate 141,830 of VXBA01000387.1, forward strand.
TGGCATGACATGATTTGCACAGCCTGGTGAGGTGGGACTGTCCTGTCCATCCCACTGAACCCCAGGGCCCTTGCAATGCTCTTCCATGCTACAGAAGCTGTGCACGTGGGAAAACCTGGGATTTTACATTCTTCTGTATACTTGCAAACTGCAAGTATTTCACAATGGCAAGAAAACATGATATCTGGCTGTGTGTGAGCTGGGAGGCTGAATGGACTTCCAGGCATGTGAATAATGTCCTGCATGACAAACTACAGCAGGGAAGGCTATAGGGCTTTCAGGTGCTAAAGAATAGCAGAGTGCTGAATCCCAGAATCATAGAATGGTTTGGGTTGGAAGGGACTTTAAAGATCATCTCATTCCAACTTGCCTGCCATGGGAAGGGACAAATTCCACTAGGCCAGGTTGCTCAAAGGTCCATCCAGTCTGGCCTTGAACACTTGCAGGGATGGGGCAACCACAACATCTCTTGGCAACCACAACATCTCTTGGCAACCTGTGACAGTGCCTCACCACCCACACAATAAAGAATTTCTTCCTTATATCTAACCTAAACCTGCCATCTGCCAGTTTAAGCCCATTCCTCCTTGTCCTATTTCTCCCCCTTTGTCCTATCTCTCCATGCCCATGTAAAAATCCCTCTTCAGCTCTCTTATAGCCCCTTGAAGTAGTGGAAGGGACTATAAGGCTTATCTGGAGCCTTCTCCAGGCAGAACAGCCTCAAAAGTCTCAGCCTCTTCAGCTGAGGTCTAATTAGTAAGGGAGATTGCAGTAATTAGGAGATCCTCATACAAAGCAAAGAAGTTACACTGAAAATCTGATGGACCCTTGTTCTGTCTTAATCTGTGACCTGAACTAGCTGAGAAGCTTGATGTCAGTTACAATCTTCTTCAGTGAATATTCTGAATATTCAGTTACAATATTCCTCTCTTCAGTGTGAAGAGAAATAAAAGAGAACAATTTACTGAGAAAGGCATTATCAGATCCTCCATGGATCTTCCTGACTTTTCATCACCATCTGTGGATGCCCTGGTCTCACCGGGGAGCACATCTTTGAGGACACCCTACATGAAACAGCTCCCACAGCTCTGGTCCACAGAGCATTTCAGAGTAAAGGTGTTCAGTCAAAACTCCAGATTTAGTTATTTTGATCAAAAAAGGATAAAAATCATAGAAAATTCACGAGACTTCCTGTTCATCCATCCTCCTTTCCTTTGCTGCTATTTTGCACTGAATTTCAGCTCTGGCTGAAGTGCGTATGAAAGACCAGGGTGACTCTGATGGGTTTCCTGACCACTGCTCTTGAGAGATGCCATCACTCGTTTTATCCACCTCACCTGCCAAGCAGATGAGGCATAAAACCCCACGTGGATGTTAAAGCTCCACCTTTCTGGGAGCTCACAGGTTCCCTACCCTCCACGGGTGAAATGTGATGCAAGTACCTTGCGTCAAGACGACATTTTTGCAGTGAAGCAGGTTGGGCCGGGTACGGCTCAGGCACTAGGAAAGCCCCACTTTTCACTTTTGCTTCTGGGAATCCCTGCCTGAACTTCCTCGTTCCCCTGTGATAACCAGAGCTGTATGGTACTAGCCTTCCAATCACACCCTCGTTTGCCCAGACTGTTGTGAGACATGCGCTGCTTGGGCTGCATCTTGCAGACCACCAGCAAGAAATCAGGAGGCACTGGGAGAAGTTACCGCTCTGAAGCAAAGTTTTAATTAAAAAATAAACAAAGTGGCTAATCACTAATGGAACAGAGGTTGTCTGTGAGTTGTCTACTGTGGTGTTCCGATCTGTCCACAGAGAGGCTGATCTAAGCAATATTCCAGATAATTCAAATGTTTTCTTCCTGCGGTTGGCACCATGGAGTTCCATTTTACAGTCTTACAGGTCACAGCATATAGTCACTGTCCCCAGCCCGTCAGTTCTTTTCTCGCTGCATTTGTCAATTCTGACCAGAGAGAAGGAACATATTTCAAGGAGGATGGTGTGTGTTTCGGCGTGAGTGCAGGAATAGAACTCTGTACAAACAGTGGAGAAACAGTCAGTCAGGTGGATGGCAGCTGTACAGAAAGGGCTTTGCAGGTGGTAGTAGCAGTTACCAGCTGACCGTAAGTCAACAGGGCCACGGTGTTGCAAAAAGGAAAAGAAAATTTAAACATCCCTGAGATGTATAAACAGCAGCATTGTTTGTAGGACACATGAAATAGTTCCAACAATCTGTTAGTGTGAACCGTGCCCACATGGCAGAAATGTGATCAACTCTGGGCACTGCCCTTCAGGAAAGCTATGTACCAGTGGGACAGAGTTCGGAGGAATGCAACAGAACTGATTGAAGGGTGAGGAAACAAGACCCATGGAGGACTTGTGGAACCAGGGTTGTTTGACCTAGAGTAATGATTTTTGAGACTGTGGTCTATTGTCTTCTGGTCTATTTGTATTTAGTCTGGAAGAAGTAAGTCAGAAAAGCAAATTTCTTTTTGTTGCTTTAGAGCTCTCCGATGTCTTTAAAACGGTGTGCCCTTGCAGAAGGACTTACTTAGGGTTCAACGCTGAAGTGAGAGACAGTGAACAACTCCTGTTGCATGGAGAGGACTGAAAGGGGCCCAGTGCCAATTTTCAAACACATAAAATAGAAGGAAGAACCTGTTCTCTCAGTTGGTGAGGCAAAAAGTTAGGAGACTTCATTGTAGCAATGACAATGGAGGATATGAAATCTTACAGATAGTGGGATCTCTAGGTGCTGGAACGTGTGGAACTGAGCAGGCTTGAAATTCCCAGCAAGGGAATCTGAAAGAACAGGCTAGATAAATCTCTGTCTATAACCACAAGGATAGGGCTGACCCCCGCTTGGCTCTCTCAAGGTTGCTTTGCATCCCAGTTCTCTATGATTGTGTAACTGACTGGTGTTAATTTATGGTCATTGTTATTTAATATATTCATAAACACAGTTTAGAAGGGAGTGAGCAATGAACTGGTTGTCACCTAACTACTCACTTCCTTTTCTGGATTAGTAAAAGTACATTGAGCAATACTAATCCACTAATCCAGCCCCAGGTATCTATGAATTGCTAGGCAGACATTCCCAAGTCTATTTTCCTATGATTCTGCATGACAAGACTGGCATGTTGATTCTGGGAGGTAAATACAGTGGCCTCAGATTTGCTCCTAACTTTTCACAGTGCTGACAAAAAACCCCTCCCAGACTTCATCCACCCCTCCCCTAATCCTCACTGTCTCGAATTTTGCCTGGTAGCACTGAGACAAAAACTAATTCCAGGAAGCATGGCTGTGATGCTACTCCTGTTGCTTGACAAGGATCTAATTTCTCTAAAAATACTTGCTGTGGCTTGAAAAAAGCAGAAAATGCAGTTACTCACTACAATACCTTTATTTGTTAGCAAGAAGAGATGTCTGAGATCCAGAAAAAGTCTTGCTTTATATGTAGCTTTTCTAGAGAGGCAAAGGTTCCTGCAGAGTGCCTCTGGTAGGAGAAAGAGTGGAAGAGCTGATGGAGTTGGAAAGTGGTTTGAGGACAGGTTAATTAATGAGGTTGATCCAGACAAGGTGAGACATTTGCACTTCACAGGGGCAGATTCAGTTCCCTGTAATTGCAGTGCAAAGGCAGGGGCTGTCTTTTTTTTTTTTTTTTNGGTTCTATTCCAGTTCCATTAACTGCAGCTCATTTGCAGTTTTAAAAAATTCTTGTCTCTGAAATCCTAGACTGATGCGTCAAAATGTTTTGTTCATTCAAGGCAAAGTTTAGAACCGGTATGCAGTAACTCATTGACCCACTTCAGCTCCACAGTACTGATGAAAATGCATCTCACCTCATTGTGGCCACCACCCAGGTCACTGATGTGTGCTGCCTTATATTTCTGAGCCTACTGTCTACGAATCGTGGTTTGTGGAGAAGGGCTTTCCACTCCAGAAAGTTTCCTGGTTGTCTTTGTCCAGGACTTATGGGGCAATATAATCAAAAGCAAATGTATTTTATAGAATGCTAAAGTGAGCAGAAAAAGAAGTGTGTTTCATGCTGAAACCCCTTTGCAGAAAGGCCCTGCAGGGGCTGCAGCTCTGAGCAGGTTCATCCTTCTGCCCGAGTTAGTAGAAGAGCTGCTGCAAGTATCAGTAGTTAAGAGGCTTCACAAGCAGCAGTAGCATTTCCTTGTTTGAAGATCTTTATGGGCATGTCAAGGATAAACTTTTAGGCTGAATGGACAAATATGGGTGTTATTAATAAGTCCTATGAAATCAAAGAAGTCCTTTAAGTCTATTATTCAGAAGAAGGCTTCTAAAGACTTGTCTTGAGATCTCAGTAACTAGCCAAAGCACAACCAAATCCTACTGGTTTTCTTTCCCATTGAAATTTTGTTTTTCTTTCATCTTCATGAAAATGTGCCAATCATGAGATTAGCAAGGGATATACTGAATTAACAAGAATGTCTAAAAAAATCCATTAATATCTATGAAGGTGACAGTCAGATTTGTGGGCATGGTTTAAATGCTTTGCCCCACCCAAAGCACAGAAGCCTCTGATATGTCATTTACCTGAAACTTTGCTGAGTCTAACAATTGTGCTATGTGATAAACTTTTACTTCTGTCGTTTGTCTTGATGAGGTTGGTTACAGAGAGGGTGTGATGAGTGGTGGGAGGTGAGAATACAGGACACATTTACATGTTCAGCTCAGAGGGTGTTTTATGATCATTTCTTTTCAAAGACCCAAATAAGAAAGGAAATGTAATTATTTTGTACTTGTCTGGATTTGAAACAGGCTATTGTGTTGCCTCTGCGTCCTTGCAATGAGTCAGTGTCCTTGTGGGGTTCACTTCTTGAAATTTTCAGCTAATGGCTTTGTGGAATCTTCTGTTCTTAGAAGAATTATTTTTGTTACTTTTTTCTTCTCAAATAAAAAAGTTATCTGAATGAATTTTATTTTGGTAAGATGCCATTCTACATTTTTTAGGTTATTGCAGGAATGAAGTTACTGTTCCAGATAAACTTGACAAATTTTGCTATGTGAATAAAAATCCTCCAGCATGCAAGGTGTCTTTATAATGATATTAATTCTTAAAGAAATTCTTGACACTTAATTTCTTGTTTAAAATTTCACTATATTTTCTTCCTAATGCTCTTTTGGTCTTTCTGAATTGTCTAAGGAACTTATGTATGCTACCTAACAAATATTTCCCAATTCTTACAAATACTCTGGGAGCTGTCATGCTAACAATATGGGAGTTTTCCACATGCAACATCAACCCTCCAAGATTTACATAAAAAGGCAAGGAAGAGGTAATTACACAAAGCTTTGTATAAGGTGAAAAAAATGCACACAACACTTCAGTTTTGTCATCACAATCAGTTAAGGAGTAACGAAGGCTAGATAGAGTCTTAAATCAGGAAAAAACATCAATAGAAACTTTTCCAGGCATCTATCATCTTGAAGTACCTGGGGGACAGAAAGTGCCTCTAGAAGAACATACTTTTCATACAAAATCTTCAGTGCCTTTTGCCCATACATTTCTCAAACTAGCATCTTTCTCAAGTAGAACGTAGGCTTGTGTTTTTCTGACATAGCTGATGTCTCTAAAGACTCTAATAACACCCTCCTACTGCTGTGCTCCCAGTCAACAAGCCATGTAGCATTTCTTGCACAATAACATCTATCTCATTGAATAAGCTTACAAAGCTCGCTTGCCTTATGTAGATTTTGGGTCTACACTAAATCTCATATCTTGTATGTGTAGGAGTTGCTTTCCCATAAGAAGACAGTAATTGTTTCCTTGCCTTTTGGACCAAAGGGTCCCTGGTTTTACAACCTTCTTTGTAAATCATGTTTGTAAGTTGCATGTAAATTCTATTTTCTGGCTTGTGATCAAGTTCAGGTGAATATCTTCATCTGCTGTTTTGCATCTAAATTACTACACAGTCCAGCACCGTCTCAGACAGTAGGTGGCAATTAGCTGATTGCTTCCTAAACCACACAGCAAACTGCCTGTGGTTGTCTGGGTTTCCTTGTCCACCCTGGTACAAAGTATCTTGAATTCCCTGTGGTTTCCAAAATTTCCCACCAAGATGCAAGAACTGGGGTCTTAACCCTCTCCCAGCAGTGCCAGAGTTGGGCACAGACTGATCTTGAGAGTCTCAGCAAGGGCAGGTCTTAGCACCAGAGACCCAGGGAGTGCCAGATCCTGGAGGACCCAATGCTGTGGAAATGGGAGGTCTCAGGGAACATCACTGAGCCACTCAGTGTTGGACTGAGTTGGACACAAGGTGCTGTGTCTTTCCTGGGAAGCATGAGCAGTGGAGGAGTCTCTCTGCAAGAGGAATTGAGGTGAGGTGTGTATGGGTGTGGGTGTGTGTGGGAAGTGTTTGTGTGTGTGTCATTAAGCAATCTCCTGGGGATTTTGGGGCTGGCAGCACCAAGTCCTGCTCCTCTGCAGTATGTGGAGGGAGATACTGGACTGAGCAAGGAGAGCAGGGAGAAATTTGGAGGTGGGCCTATTAGCCCAATACTTGAGAGAAATTCCAGCAGCCATGCTAGCTGGGGCAGGGTATGATTTTTCTCTTCCAGGTTAATGATGAAAACCATCTACTTTTAGGTGACACGAGGAAGAAAGGTCCAAACTCAGGCACAGAGAGCTCTGAGGCTGATGTCCCACATGCTCTGCCTGCAAACTGGGGGAAGAATGGCAGTAATTGAGGTGCTAACTGCTTCCATCTCATAAGCAGGGGCAGACCAAACCATTTAGCTTTGTGCCATATAGCCTGTTGTGGCTGAGAGGGTTTTGCTGAAAGATGGATCCATACCCAGAATGAGGGGCATGAGGCAACAGCTTAGGTACAGGCTATGTAAAACAAACAAGGAAGTGGTGGGTGGCTCACATGGATCAAGCTGGGGACAGATGACATTAGGCCTGGCCCTAAATGTTGGTATGAATCTATTCCTGGGCTGCATGCCCATCTTTTGGGCAGGTCTCCTCCTTGAACCCCTCCAAACTACCCCACGCAGCCCAATTCTACTGGTCAGCATAACCAGCCTGGGAAAGCACCCTCCACAGCTAGGAAGGCGTGGCTCCTTCATGATGGTCTTGGCTTATCCTACTCAATGCCAGCTGCAGAGACATCCCTTAAGGAAGGGAATGTCGTTAAAAAATAAATTCTTTGTGAAAGTATACTCTCAACTTCCCTTTCTCCTAGCTGATGAATAATGCTTTTATGTCATGAGCTGGCAGAATCCCTTAGGTGTAGAATGACTGAGGACAACGTGAGGCTGATGCTGGGGAGAGGATAAGCACATGGAAACAGGCTGGCCCTTGAGCGCCTGGTGGCTCTTCCTAGTTGGTCTTGGCAGCAGAATTAGAGGTCAAGGGGGCAAGGGGGCCAGAAACCCTGTGGGGTGTCTGAGCAGAGGAGTGCTGCTTCCATCCCTCCTTGCTGAATCACCTGTATTGTGTCAGCCAGGCCATTAGTCAGGGAACTGGACTGACAGGGTTTAACTTTACCCTACTTGTCTTTCTTTTGTGGGCTTTCCATCAGCCCCTGTCTGCTGTTGAAAATGTGCATCTCTCTGGGTCCCAACCAGTGCCTTGCACCCTGGGGTTTATTTTGGTCAAGTACAGGAGAAAGGCCTGTGCTGGTACTGACTTGTGGAAACCATGACATCCAGATCTGTCTGGGGAAAACTCATGCAAAGTCCTTGCACACACGATACTGTTTTACCCTGAGCTCAACAAAACCTTGCAAACCCCAAAAGAATTCAGTAATTATGGCATGAAACATCAGGATGGGCTTGAGAAGGGTGTCAGTCACACCAGCACGTGCTGGAGCTGAGAGACCACAAATACTGGCACCAGCACCATAGTGATGCCTGAAAGACCCTCATTCTGGCTCATATGGCTTTCCCAACCCTGCCCACATCTCCCTACTGTGTGCATAGCTTGTGGTCTTCATCCTGGGCTTCTGCCAGCTGGCAGCTGTGCTCTAGGAAGGTTGCAACTCACACCAAACCTCTCCACTGGAGACCTCCAACCCTTCTTCCCTGACTCGCTCTGGCTTATGTACACTGTTTCAGAGGCAGTTGGACACTGGATTCTAGCTACAGCTCCATCAGTGCTGGAAAAATCAAAATAATTACTTCCCATGACCCAGTTCTGGCTCTCCTGTCCTTACCACCCACACAATAGCCACTTTTTTCCCCCTGGGTAGTACAACCTTTTAGTTCACTTTATTAAAATCGTTTATATTCTACCTGAGCCTGTTCTCCAGAGCCCTCCCAGACTCTTTGTAAAACTCTTTTTTTGTCTGTCCGGAATCAGTAGAAGTACAGACTAAAAGGATGCCCAAGATTGGCCCCCCTGCACATCCTTTTGAGACGTTCCCGTATGTGAGAGCAGGCTTTGCAGAAGAAAGTTTCCAATAACAGATCTTTATCAGGCAGAACTGCACCTGTACTCTGTTGATATTGTACTAGAATTTCATGCAGGAAAGTGCCAAGAGTGGTATGGTATCTCCTTTCCCAGTGTCTCCCAGAGCATGATGTAATCTTCCAGGAAACAGGTTCGATTTGATGCATTTTCTTCTCAACAAACCTATTTTAGCTGCACCTGTCCCTTCATTATGTTCCCAGCACTCACAAACAGAACAGTTAATAGAGCAGGCAGGGTCTTTCCAGGTACAGAATGTGGCTTGACCAAGCTGGGATTCCCAATGCATTTATTCCTGGGTCTGCTTTTTAAACACATATGTTGAGTTTACTCTTCACCAGTTCTATGAGAATGCCAAGAGATCTCAAAGATAATTAGTAATGCATCCGAAGTGTCTCTTACTGCTTCCTTAAGTACTCCGGAAGTACTCTGGTTTATTAAACTCTACCCACTGGGCTTCAATCCATTCTTTTACTACCCTGCCCTTAATACTTCCTGTTGTTGGTAGATTGTCCCAGTTTATCTTTTCCTATGTCTGAAGCACAGTACATGATGTACCACCTTTCACTCAGTGACACACTTGTATCACAGAATCACAGAATGGCTGGGGTTGGAAGGGACCATCTACTCCAACCCTCCTGATAGAGCAGGGTCACTAAAGCAGTTCCACGGGATCACATCCAGATGGATTTTGTGTATCTCCAGAGAAGGAGACTCCAAAACCTCTCAGGAAGCCAAAACCTCCTGTGTTTCAGTTTTTGCCTTCTGTCCCTTATCCTGTCACTGAGCACCACTGAAGAGTCTGGCCCCATCCTCTTGACACCTTCATTAAGATATTTTTAAACATTGAGAGACAGTCACCTTTCCTCCAGGCTAAAGAGGCCCAGCTTCCTCAGCCCTTCCTCACAAGAGAATGCTCCAGTCCCTAATCATCTTCATAACCCTCTGGACTGCTCCAGTAGTTTTGTGTCTTTCTTGGACTAGGAAGACCAGAACTGAGTGCAGCATTCCAGATGTGGTCTCACCGGGCCATAGTAGAGAGGGAAGATCACTTCCCTCGACTGAATGGCCACAGTCTTCTTCATGCACCCCAGGATTGCTTGCTATGTGAACTTTTTCTATTGAGTCCCCTATATATCCCACTAGTTTTTAACTCCTACAGGTTCTTCTGTCTGTCTGAATTTATGCTTGCCTCCCTGGGCCTTACTATCATGCCAATCATTACTCATAGGACATAATTTCCATTTACTATAAAATTCCTTTCTGATTCCCAGGTCACCAGCTGGCGTCTGGTGCTGTCACTGTCATCTCTCACTGTGCTTCCTCTCTCCCCTGCTCGTCAGGACAGATTGCCTTTGTGTGGTTAATTAAGGGCATGTTCATGTGATTGCAATAGAATTAAATCAACACATCACAAGAAATTATTACCTGTCAGACGAAACATAGTAACTGACTCTTTCCTTCTGTTTGAGCCTGTCCTGGTTGTGAAATTAAATGGATGAGTTTAAACACCTTCATGACTGAGTTAAGCAAACCCTTTTTTATCGCATTTGAAATGAATTAGTCTTTTGCATATAGTCAATTATTACATTAGTTTATTGGCAGTAATGCCTTCCGATGCACTAATTGGTCTCTTGTGATGAGTAAACACATCCATAATGTGCTCTGGTAGCACAGAGTACTGTGCAGTACTGATTTAGATTTTTTTTTCCTCAGGTCAATTCTCCATGTTGGCTGATTATTCCGTTTGTTGAAATCAATGATCCATGTTTCAAATCTCCTCCATGGAGCCCACTGTCCATATTCCACTGCTGCCATGCAGGATACAACAGTACAAGTGTGGTGGGAAGGCTATTGGAGGACAGTCTAGTTTGAACTTGGAAAAACAATGTGCACTTTGTCTTTTCTGCTGCAGCCTTCTCCAACCTGCAGAACACAAGGGAGAGTTTCTACCTGACACCCTGAGAGCAGCTCATAGTCCTGTCCCGTCTGACACAAAGGTGTCTTCCAATGTGAAGTCATTGGTCAGAACCAGTAGGAATCTCACACAGGAGGAACTTACGGGATCTGATAAAGATGAGGGTTAGGAGGCCTCACCTTCACAAAGCCATTTGTATTTCCTTTCTCCTTTCCTCATCTTGGCATGCATTTACCCTACAATTTCTGCTGTGGCACAAACCCAGCTAGAGCAGAGATCCATGATATGAGTGGTTCATATTTTTGCATGATCCCGTCTTATTGAAGGGTCTAGGAAAATTTGAAGATGTCATTTGATAAAATGTGTCTAGGTCTAGTCTGTCCTCGTAGGGAAATCTGTGTTGAGGAAAACAGTAAAAGTAGGTCCCCTCTTGGGACTGAATCTGTAGCACTAGTGAGACCTTGTTTCTGGTAAGTTGCCCTTGCAAGGGCACTTAGGGGGCTTAGCTTTTCTGCAGTGAGGAGAGGTCAGTTGTTCCACAAACATAGAGACGAGGAAGGAGATATAATGGTGCAGAAAGTGTGAGGAGAGTGTAAAAGTGGTGAGTGTGGGAGCCAGGAGAAATAATAGATGCAGACCGGGTGGAGTTGCTCAGATGGAAATCTACCTCCTCTTAGCTAAAAAAGCATAAACAGGAAGGTGCTGTGACTCATTATTTATTTCTTTTTGCTTCGTTTTAGGCAGTAAGAAACAAATTGGATGTCTGCAATATACTTTTTGACTCTCCATTTATCAGTGAACCGGGCAACTTGTGTCTCTAAAGATCCCCGCCATAACCTCAAACTCCACACCCTGGAGTCAGTATTGTTTATGGCCAGTGGCACGTCTCCTCGTAGGACCTCCAGGCAGAATAGACAGAACAGAATCAGACTCCAGGTGTAAAGAGCCTTTTAATCAATTTATTTCTGTTTATCAGTTTAGTCCTATTTATGCTGAAGCCATTGAATCTGTTGGCTTTGGCACAACAATTGAGCTAGTGTTATAATGTGGACATGACCCTGATTCAGTCATGGCTATGAAACAGATCTAGCAAGAGAATGCAATAATAAATTCTGATTGTTAAGATCTAGTTTTTTTAGTTAAAGCTGTTACCTGCACTCATCATGAAAAGAAGCAGCTGGTTTTTGTAAGATGACAATCCATAAATGTGGGTCACTTTTGTAGAGCTGGGTCCAGGCATGGTTTGCAGGGCTTTAAAAGTTGATTCTCTGAGATATTTAGGAAATAGGTGACCTTGAGGGATAGGAACAGAAAGGGCTGCAAAATAATGCCCCCGAAAAATCAGTTCATATTCAAATTGTTTGTAATCTCTGAATGGCTGATCTCACCCCAAATGCATGATGGAATCCTGACAATGCAAGAAACTTATCAGAATCTCAAGGGGATGAGTGAAAGCAATAAGGAAGAATGTTGCTTCTAAAAGAATTGCTGCAGCCAAGGGCAAAGAGTATTCTTGGGAGCACTACAACCAGCAGCAGAGCTTGTCATAAAGTTCAGGTTGCACAAAGTGACTCCACTCTACACCAGGAATCATTGGGAAACAATTTATGAAGAGGAGAATGGGCATAATAGACTCAAAAAGTACCAGTGTGGTGGCTCAGGTGTCAGACAAAAGGCCTGTGATCTCCTGACTGCATAGCTTTGGGCAAATACTCTGGCTGCTCTGAACTTTCATCTGCAATACTTCCCCATCAGACTGGGACCTTCCAGACTGATCGTATCTCAGAGACACCCTGGAGCTTATGTGTATTTTCTTATGCTAGACCTCATTATCCCAGACGAGGATTGAATCAGGAGCTACTTCATGACACAAGGATTGGAGAGGAGCTGTCATTATGTCTCTGTGTCTCAGAAGCAGCAGTGATTTTCTGATGGGAGCTGCTTGTTTGCTGTACATCTCTCTTGGGAAGTTAGGCAGAAGTCACAACACAGCAGCGAAAGTGCTTGATGGATGCTTGGATGTTGGTTCTCTACCATGGTGAATGGCAGAAGAAATACAGGGGATACACTGAGAGATGCATCACCATCTCCAGATCCCAAAACGTGGGCTCTAAGGGAGTCTTCTGTCTTTGCTTTGTAGTGTGTAGAGGACATTGCATCACTGCACATTTTACATTAGGCTTGTTTGGTTTTGAGCTCTGGATGGAAGAGAGGGAACAAACTGAGAGTCCTATGGGCTCCCAGCCATAAACCAGCTTGGATCCTGCTGGTACTTCTCCATGTGAGGGAATCTGCTGACTGCTACCACTGACTTGCACACATTCCTGCTCTGCATCTGGTCCCTTGGCATTTCAGCTGCCCATCTTTCACTGAGCTGAGCAGCATCAACTTGTGACTGGTATGTCAGAGTCACTTGTATTAACTAAAGACCCCTAAAAGCACATGGGCTTGGACTCATGGATCCTGCTTTTGGAGGTCATAACCATTGTTGTCTCTGGAGGACCTATTTAGGGAAACTTATCCAGCTTCCAAGTGTGCATTTCCCTGGGTGTGTGAGTAGGAGAGCTGTTCAGGTTGCTGACAGTATGTACACCTGCTCTGAACTGACCTGCAAAGAAAGTCACCACAGCTCAGAGGCATCTGGTGCTCTGCAAGTGGCCAAGCAGGAGCCACAGGCACAGGCTTTCAGGTTGCTCTTTCAAGCCCTCACAGGGAAGACAATTTTCCATGTCAATGTAAATGCTAGGCTGAAATTTGAGGTGTTCCAGGACACTAGAATGCCTAAGGGGTTTGGTAGGTCCTCTAAGGTCAGATGGTAATTTGAAGGCACCTGTAAATGCCTGAAAACCTTTGTAATGTAAAGCTCTCAATCCTTCATGGCGTGGATTTCACAAGTTCAACCTCTGCTCTCCTTCATGCATCTCTAGGACCAAGAATCCACACTTTTCCCAAAACTTCTGTGTTCCTCCATGTTTTCTGCTCATCCCTTCCTAATGGTCCTTGCAAAGTACAACTCCACTAGATCCAGCTCTGTGAGCCCCTCACTCCTCCTCTGAGACCTCAGTAAGCTGCACCAAGCTCAGTCATCCTCATGCCTCTTCAGTGCCCTTCCTAAATCTGTCTACTAGAGTTTACTGGAATTGTAGTTTTTCCAATAGAGTCAGCCTTTTTTGTTTCATCAACATGGTCAGCCCTAAACACCTTTTAATTAGAGGGTGTCACCTATGGGATCCATGTTCCTCCAGTCCTCTGACCACCATTTCATTCAAAGTTCAACCTGAAAGTCATTTCTGCCATCCTGCAAGAGTTTGACACGCTATGACAAAATATTGAGCTATTTCCTCTCAATTTTTCTGCCAAGCTCCCCACCCCTGCCTCTTCTGCCCCTCAGCTAGGGTCTGAGATCTTTGACAATGTGGTTTGCAAGCACATTGGGAGTACAGACTGTGCTCACAACAACTTTTTAGTCATTCAAGGTAGTTCATTACAGCTTTGACTCCTGTAATTCTTTGTGAGAGGGGGGTCTCTCTCATGAATATGACTTTCAAACATATGAATCATTGCTAGACATCCAATTTCCCATCTGGCTCTTTGTCAAAGTGAGCTCTTGCTCATCTCCATACACTTTCAGTTTGCATGGCTTTGACATGAGTGTAGCCTAATTTGGCCTTGTCCCTTCTGTGTCAGGTGCCTTTGCACATGCACATACACACATACATATACACGTGTGTCACTGTACAGGATTAGCTGGACTCTACACCTCTATCTTGATCAGCCAACATCCCCCTTCTGAGTCACGGCTGAGGCAGATAAGCAGCTGGGTTTGCTATTGGCTTCATGATAATTAGTAAACAGTAATTAATATTTTGCAACATGTATCTCCTTGAATTGGACAATCTGAATGCACTCAATTAACATTGATTAGTCATCGCAGCATAGCCCACATGAGGTAGATAAGGTTTTATTGCACGAAAGGGTAAACTGAGCAGAAAGAAATACTATGATCAGGCAGGTCGAATGTGTGTCAGATGGGTTTGCAGTGCCTTGGCATTTCTCAAAACCTGATGCAGCCTCATTTGGAAGACATTCTCAGAAATAAGCTCACTTATTTATGAAATTAAGAGGGGACAAAGTTGTCAAAGCAAAGAGTTGTTAGAAAAGCAAGTCAGCTGAGTCGAGTGTGCTCCCACAAGGGAGAGAGACCCCAAACACCACAATGAACATTTTTATCCACTCTCCTGGCTGGGGAGGTCCCTATCTCCTTTCCCATTGCCTGGGTACTTGGAGATTTACACTCTTCTCAACCGCCTATCCTCATTCTCCCTCCTTTTTATTGGATCCTGATGACTTTCAATAGGTGAAAAGGGAACTGTACCTAAGCAACAAGCTATTTTTAAATAGTGAACGGAAATTCATTTATTCTCCCCCTCTCCCTTCCTGTCTGCAAACCTTTAATGGCTGAAGCAAAATCACGGCTTTATCTCTCACAATTCCTCCTTCTTCTCATTTATCATTTTTTTGCCTTAAGTATCCCTTCTATTCATTACCTACCTGTCCCTTCTCACAGAGCTGCTGCAGGGAAGCATGATAATTTAAAAAAAGTTATAGTTCATCTCTCTCTGAGTTTGTGTTCCATGCTGGGCTGCATAACTTTGCTCCAACTTATGTAGGATAAGCTGTATTTCTTCTTCTTGCTTCTCTCAATTTTTTTATCACTCCTTCTTAGGATCATGATCTTATGAGCTACTGCTCTTCAGCTGATAGTTGCCAGGTGGGGGTTCATTGGCACATTGGTTATTTGCATTCTTTCTATGATCCTGCTGATAAAACAAGGGATAACACATGGCAAGAACAACAGTCTAGCAATCGCAGAGAGAAGGATGCTTATAACATCAAGATGTACAAGGGTTGGTTGGAGCAGGATTAAGTGTCACTCACAAAACTCAGATTACCCATTCTTTTTATCTTCCTCTCGTCAAAGTCAGGTATGACTTGTATTCTACCACTTGACACCCAAGGGGTTGCAGCCCACAGTGGAATAGAGATCTTCTGGTGGCTAATACAGACGTCAGTCGAGTCTTGCCCTTGACAGCCTATTAGGAAACTGCTTTTTAGAAGTTAATTTCAAAGGGTCATCCCCTTGTACTACTGTCCTCTCTTTGTGATGGGGTTCCACTGGCCCTTTTACCCGAGATGCATGTGACTACCCTTTTTCTGCGGTTCTAACTGTGGTCTCAGATGTTAGGAGAACCTGGAAGGGATCTTCCCATGCTGGGATTAAGGTGTTGTCTCTCTCAAGATTTTATTGAAACCCCATCTCCCTGCTTTATCTGAAGCATGTGAAAGTCCAGGGGTGATGTTTGAGGCAACAATCCTTTTCTCCTAAGATCTGCAAGAGAGAGTGCCATTGCCTGTAAATAATTTTTAAGATATAATTATTTGTTTTGGGAATTGGTTACTTGTGCTCCCATCCCAAGTATGGCAGCCCAAAAAACATTTCATACAGAGATCACTTAGATTTTTTTTTTCTTGGAGCAGTTCTAATATGTAACAATGCTAGAGGCAAACATTTCATCTATGGCAGTTTAGACTCAATTATTAATTTACTAATATGACTTTTCAGAGCAGCGTTCATTCTTTCAACTTACCCTGAGCTCTGGATACCAGGGAGTACGGGAACTCCAATTTATATCTAGTACATACATATTGTCTGTAAAGTCTTTGAGACGAAGTGCGTCCCTTTATCAGAGTCTATTCTCTTAATAATTTGTTTCACTAAAATTTTAGTTACATTTGAGGTGGCAGCTGTCGAGGTAGGAAAACCTCTACCCAGTGGGTGAGGTGATCAAAAATTACAAGAAGGTACTTCCAACGCTGCACCTTGGGGAAGTCAGTGTAATCTGCCCTTATTCCTTGGAAAGGTCTCATAGCTAAAGCTCTCCCTTCACCAGGAGTATTCTTCATTATTTTCTTATTTACTTTATGACAAATCAGACACTGTTCAGTTACTTGTTTTGCCAGTGTATATATTCTCACACAACCACATGTTCTTAAGAACTGATTGCATAGTGCCTGAGTTCCCCGTTGAGTTCCATCATGCAGTTTCTCAATATTTCTCCAGGAATTGCTTTGTTCAGCATCTGTCTCCCATCTGGTAGGAGCCACTTGCCTTCTTGGTTTTTTACACTCCGCATCTTTTGTAACATTTCTTTTTCTTCTTTTGCGAACACAGGAAGTTTCACATTCTTGGGTCTGCTTCGATCTCGGACAGACCCCCCAGACTGTGAGAAATAAACTCATTTATGAAATTAAGAGGGGACAAAGTCTTCGAAGCAAAGAGTTACTAGAAAAGTGGATCAGTCAAGTCGGGCGTGCCTCCACAAGGAAGACAGATTGCAAGTGCCGCAGTGGTAACATTTTTATCCCCTCTGCTGGTTTGGGAGGTCCCTGTCTCCTTTCCCATTGGCTGAGAAACTTGGAAACTTACACTTTTCTGGACCACCTATCCCCATTCCGTCTCCTTTTCATTGGACCCTGACAACTTTCAATAGGTGCAAAGAAAACTGTACCTAAGCCACAAGCTATTTTTAAACAGCAAACAGAAATGCACTTCTTCCGCCTCTCTTGTCTGCAAACTTTTAACAGCTGAAGCAAAATCATGGTTTTATCTTTCACAGCAACAAAGGCAAAGTTTGGGCTAAAAACCAATGGCAAAATCCTGCCTCTCAATGTTCAGAACAGAATCTCAGAGGAATAATCAAGATCTCGATTCCTCTCACGTTGTGCCTCGGCTCTTCTTCTGTTGCTGTTTGATACTTTGCTAATCACCAAGACTCCAGTGCAGGTGAGATGAGAATCTAACAAACATAAAACAGTGAGGTGGATCCAGACCTTATCTGGACTTGGTCCAGTATCTTAGAGACGTTTTTTCAGCTGCCCAGAGATGGAATTTGCCAAACCATCCATATTACTTAGGTTACAAAGTCCTTGCAAAAGTGCTATTGGCCACCTGGAGGGCCGGACACAGATCAAAGTGTTTGGGTGAAAGGAGTTGCGTCTAGACGTGGTGTGGGGTTTGCAAACTCACACCAATGTCTCACAGTGGGGCTCGATTCAGTTGCCTAATGTAGATACTGAGGCTCTCTGACACAACCTGGATGTTTCTCCTGACTCCTGGCTGTCTTTTGGGAAAACAAAGGTCTCCTGAAGATCCCATGTCTGATCTGCCAGCTGGTTTAGGTACCTCAGGGCACCTCAGAGGTGTCTAGTTTTGGATAACTGAATTAAGCTCCAAATGTCCAGCTTTATGGCCTATGTTGGCAGTGCATGCCCGACATGTATTTCACAACATCCAAGTCTTTCTCAAGGTCTCTATGAGACACTGAATAGAGTGATAGAAGCACACTCTGAAAAAGTCTTTAAAGTTCTCTGGGTAAAGAGTCTAAGCACTCCACTGCACCCAGTTTCTATGCTTACCTCCCAATTCCAGGCCCAAGATGCTTAGGAACTTTGGAAAAATCTCTATCTGCCTGTTAATGCTACACCTGGGAGTAGGAACAGGGTCCCTGCAGGACCTACTGTCCCCCTCACAGCTTTCAGATCCACTTTTATCACCCCTAAGGCTCACTGCATATGAGATCTCCTGTCCAATAGCTTTCTCATGCCTGTGCTGGCTCTGTTGAATTCAGCATCACCTGCAAGATTTAAAATTAAGTCAGACACTGTTCACCCAAGCTTGTCAGTAATGGTCCTGGTTTCCTTTAATTCCAACCGATTGGATTTCATGAGTTGCTTATGTCTATGTGTTTCCCAGTTGGAGGAGGTCTGTGTGACAGTGGTGTGAGAAGACCAGGGGTAGCTGAGTGTCCCCACACTTTGTAGCTGAGCTGACACAAGAGCTCAATAGATTTGTTCTCTTTTCCAGTATCTTGGTGACCTTAGCCAGACAGAGGCATGTGCTAAGGAACCTCCTCACTATGGTCAGGCTCTGTCTTCTTTCTCAGGTGTTATCCTTGCTGACAGACCTCCTCCAACAGGATCGAATTAACAGCTCTTTATTACTGGTCCAGCGGATGTCGAGGTTTGCTGGGCTTGAATGTACAGCACTGGTCCTCTGTCATAATGGACCTGGGGAGATCAAATGGGGCAACCTGTAAGATTCTATTCTGTGCTCAGCTGAAGAGGGGGTAATGGCCCCCACTCATGGCCCCATCCCAAGATGTGAAAGGACATGAATGAATTTATCCAGCTGTGACAGACCTGGGAAAGGTCATGATGTTGTCCTCTGGAGTGCAATTGACTGTCTGAAGACAGGGAGGGAGCAACAAGGGGAAACAGAAGATGCAAGATCTGCTCATCAGCTGAGCACTGGCTGTTGTACACCACAAAGGAGACAGACATAGTGGGGATTAAATCTTCATGTGTAAACTTAAGTTTTGGGTTTCTTTATGTTTTTGTTTTGTTGAGTTTTTTCTTTCCTAAACCAAGACGATGTGAGTGAACTTCAGGCTGGCTTTCTTAGTGGAGGGCTGGACTTCAAACCCTTACAAAATTCTTCTAGTGCACGCATCTGTAGCAGTTTTCTGTAGTTAAAAAAAGCCACTCAGCTGATCAAAATCTGAGTCTTACTCAGTACTCATTATTCATTACACTCCCTACCCTTCCACCAACTGGAATAGAGTCCAGGACCAGTTGGTGGGAGGCCCTGGTCTCTTTATGAAGTGTGGTTGAAACATACTTTACCTGAAGGTTTTATATGAGTATTTGCTGGTAGCAGAGAACAGGATGAGACTCATGGCTCTTTTGGGACTCACAACAGAGCCTGTCATGGTTGACATATGCTTATTTGCCTGGATTCATTCCTTTTTGAAGCTTCTTCTCCTGTCCAGCCTAGTGTTTTTGAGCTCCTCAATGTCTTTCTGCCCAGATCAAGGCTCACAGCCCTTCAAGCCCCAAATTAGTGCCTTGTCCCTTCTTCTTTGCCTTTCTCCAGAGACATTCTCCCTCTTCCTCTCTTAACCTCAGACCCTCTATCTGCTGAATGTCAACTCCCAGTTTAGGGTTTTGATTTAAAATGTGTCTCTGTGCAGCTCATTGGCCCTGCTCCCTCTGCAGTTTCTTCTGAATCCCCTATCAGCTGCACACGTGCCTCCTCCCTGTTCCCTGTTGCAGATGCTCTGTTCCTCATATCAGCTCTTTGTGGCCCTCTCATTTGCCTCCTATACTTTCCCACGTTTTCTACAAGCTGGCAATCTCTGTCACCTGGTCCAGCCACCTCATGGTTTTACTACCTTCCTGTCTTTTTGGGTTTCTTTTTGGGTAACAGTGAGGTGGTCTCTCCAAGAATGACTTTCTTTGGCATCACATCCCAAAGCCTATCCCGATCCCTTTTCTTTCCACCTCTATGCCTTGTTTCGCTTTCTAAATGCCAGAGCTCCCCGCCACATTCCCAGTCTTGTTGTGCCTACTGTTCATTTAATGTTGTATTGCCCCTCCACCCCAGTCTGGGTTCATTACCTCTCAGACAATCCTCCTTGCTCCCAGACACTATCTCATGGAAAAGACCATGTTCAGAGGATATTGTCAGCCCTTGATTTTCATTGCTGGTGCCCACTTTCTTCCATGGGGCTATCAGAAGCCACCAGTATGGAGTGACTCTGTTTGAGCAGGGAGGGTGGGCCACATGATCCGTGGTCCCTTTCAGCCTTATCCGTTCTGGGATCCTGTGAGCATGAGGGATGGTGGAGATGGTATGGTGAGTGATCTTGTCCTCTCTAGGGGCTGCATAAATTTTCAGATAAGAGGTGAATGACTTTCAAAATTTCAAAGAAGTTTTGTCAGTGAGAATTTGCCAAGTCCCTGCCGAGTCCACCTGGGCTCCAGTTGGACCACACTGGGGTGAATTTTCGCCATTTTTGTCCACTTGCATCTTTGTTTCCCAGCCATATCTTCATTCCCAGATGCAAGGCAGGGTCACCAGGTATTTTACAATTATGATTTTAAGATGTGTTAAAGCATTTATACATATATATACAAATATATATGTATATATATAAATGCACAGACACGTGTGTGTATATATATGTATACTTGAAATAAAGAACAACCCCCGACTGTGCCAGTTTGACAATGCTGTGGGCTTGCTTGGGAGCAGAGCAACGGGCTGCACTGGCAGCTGTGCTGATAAGACACAGCCGAAATGCTTGTGCAGCCAGATGTTTGGGCCTCACAGGCGAAAACACCCCTGGCCCCTTTGCCCAAATGTGCTTGCACTGCTGCCTGTGTCCACCAGGCTAACCCTCAGGACACAGGAGAACCCAGAACACCCCACTCCCACTCTTGTGGTGCAGGCACAGCTCTGCTCCTACCACCCCAGACAGGACATCCACTCCTCCCTACCCTTTCCTGGGCTCTGCTCTTGCCCTACCCCTGCCCACTCAGGGCAAGGGCACCAGTAGCCCTGCAAAATGTGTGCCTAGGCAGTGGAGAAGGAGGGCAGTGCCTGGCATGACGTGTCTGTCGGGTGTGTCCTTGCTGATGGCGGGCACTGGCTCTGCCTGGGGGAGTGTGTGGGAGCCTGTTTATGTGGCTGCATCCTCCTGAGTGGGCAGTCTGGCTGTGTCCCATGACACACGTGTGGTGTGAAAGGGGCAGGGAGGATGAGTAGAAGATGACTGTAGGAGTCTGCAATAGAGAGGATAAAGAGAAAAATCAGCTAGACCTGCTGGGTTGGTTGAAATTCTTGTTTTGGGCTTGGACAAGGCGTTAAATCACATTCCTCATCCCCTTGTGGGATCCGAGAAGTGTGTCCCATCTCAGTGGGACAGCCTTGCAAATGCATCCTGTCCTTCACACAGGGGCACTGGAGAATGTCCACGTCCTGTACTGGAGCAGTGGCTGTTGCCTGTTTTGGGACCCTGCCCTCTATGCCATGCAGCTTCACAATCAGCAAAAGATGACTTGCCCCCAGGCGCTGCCATTACATAAGGGACAGGAGGCAGGTTTCCCAGTCATAAAGGTGTTGCACAATTAATTATTCTGGCTTGGCTCCAGATCCCTGGAGCTCAAGGATGCCACACAACATGACTAGTGCAGCTTAGGCTCAGCCCAGCTGAGCCTCAGGCTAGTAAATCACTTCTGCTCGCGTCTCTCCCTTTCCACGGAAGTTTATGCTCTTTTGGAGGGGGACTTGATGGAGCATGCTCTGGAGCAGCAGCATCTCCAGCAGTCAGGGGGCAGCCAGAAAAATATTCCAGCTCTTTGCACTGGCATCTTTGCTGCCCTCCAAGAGACACCCCCATGCCAAGCCCACCAGCTCAATTGCCCCAAGAGAGCAAGCACTGTGCTGGGTAAAAGCAAATCCCTATGCCTAAGCTTCTCATTTATATTTTTCTGGCTCAAGGCTAAAAACCATTTGTCTTGACATGCCTTTTTCTTGGAAATTAAAGACCTTATATTTTTCTCCCCACATTGGTGTTGTACCCTATAATCAAGATGCCTCTCCATCTTCTCTCTGAAAGGCTGAACATGCTGAACTCTCAGCTTCTCTCAAAGTGTTATTTGCTTTAGCCCTCAGGTGAATTTCCTGGTGCTGTCTTCACTGTCTTTAACTTTTAAACATCTTTCAAAAGTGCAAAAACGCCTGCAACCCCACAGCCTTGCACTTGTCAGGGCTGGGTGCACATACTCCTGTGTTGTTGATCTGCTGTCATGCGAGGTTCCTTTCCCCTCCTCTCCCTACTGGATAACTACTACATAAATGATGTCAGAGAGTGGGTCAGACATTGCAGTGAGAAATTTTTCATTCCCATGGCCTTTCAAAAAACTGGTTAATGTGGCCAGGCAAATTGGAGGACAGTGGGGCTCTCCAGCTCTTGCAATTAGACACTGATAGATTTGGCAGTCCTAGTAGGGGATGGGAATGCAGAGCCAAAATGTCATTATTGTTGAAAATCCCAGTAATAAGAAGTGCATCTTATGTTCATGCAGGCTCCTGAGCAGGGGGTCTTTGAACTTCATTGCAGCTAAAGTTTATAGCCAACAAAACTCACCTTTGGTACACACATACTGTATCTGCTTTCCTCTATCATCTTTGCTGTGAAAGAAGGCAATAACTCAAGTCTAATCCCAGGAGTGACCGAGGCTCTTTGCACATGCTAGGGCAGAGCCCAAACATGTCTGAAACCACATGTAGTGTTGCTCACAGACCAGTGGTGCAGAGCACCCACGGCACTCAAGTTTCAGGGGCCAAACTGTCTACTGCTGAAAGCTGAAGGTACTTCAGTTTACACACACAAAGGATTTGACATCTATTGTTACATAAATTAACAATAACCTTAAGGTATTAGTTTGGAGCCCATTCATTGAATGATGCACTGTCCCAGAAACAGGACAGTAATTTACCTGTTTATTAAGTGGCAAAAACAATAGTGATGAAAGACAGAGCAGCGACCTGAGTTCAAGGGATCCAGCATCTGGAGGTAATAATGACAGCTGTGATCATTTACTATGGGGGTCCACAAGCTTGTTTAGAGTTTCATTGCCCAGAGTCACCCTAAAGGCACTGTACATTCCAGAAACCTCTCTGAAACACCTTAGGGTAAGCAGTAAAAAACAGAAAACAATCAGGGCTGATATCAAGGAAGCGGTGTTCCTTGCCAGACTCCAACAGAACTCCATTTCAGTGAGCAAAAATTAATTCCCTTCTTGATATGGGGTCTTGAGGAGAGTTCTCAGCAATTTGCTCCGATTCTTGGGCTGCTCTCAGCAGGGCTTGCTGTGGTCCAGCTTGAAGTAATCCATCAGTTTGTTTAGCCTGAGAGTATGCATGTTCCTTCCAGGACACCTACTGCTGGAGTGAAAGCTTGCTGTAAAGGATAGGACACAGGTCTTTATCACCTACTTGATATTTGTCTAAAGATACTCCTGATATGATGGGTACCTTGCCTCCCCAGCATGGGAAGCATGGATTGTACATGGGTACACACTGTTGCAGACCTCTTGTAACTACACTAAAACTAACAAAAACTCTTGGCCTGCTTCTGAAAGAGCCAGTATTAGCTGCTGCGCCCGCTTCTGGGAACAATACAAGACCCTGCATCAAAGGCATGTAGTCCCAGAAGGAAGATCACACTACCACCAAGGCAGTACCCTCTGCTACACCTTTACCCTCTTGCGTGC
This sequence comes from Serilophus lunatus, assembly GCA_013399895.1. NCBI lineage: Eukaryota > Metazoa > Chordata > Aves > Passeriformes > Eurylaimidae > Serilophus > Serilophus lunatus. Next base: position 165,356 of record VXBA01000387.1, read on the forward strand.
CCCGACTCTGGATCCTTGTGGGCTGCTCAGAGCCCACAGCCCCTGACTAAAAACCCAGGAGTTATTGCTGGCTTTCCTCAAGAGCTGACTCTGGACAGCTTGTGCTTGGAGGCCTGCTGAGCTCAGCAACCACCCTTACACCTTGCTGCTTTTGCCACAGGTCATCAGTGATGCACCCTGGAAGAGATACAGGGTGCTCTGCTTTGTGCTGTGAAACCACTTGTTCCAGTGGTGGGAACGTGAGTGACAAAGCTCCTGCCACTCAGGGATCTCAGAAGTGCTGGGATGTCAAACCCCACCCGAGGAAGACTGCTGCCTCTCCTTACTCTCACACACCTTTGTTCTCTTAAATGAGAAGGAAGGCAAGAAGTTTCCTATATAGGTTAATACTAGGCTTGAGTTCAGATTTCCTGTGATTACTTTGGCAGCCACTGGACTGAGTCTTCCTGGCATATCCCTTATGGAAATCTCCCACAAATGACTAGCATGTCATATTCCTCCTCAGTGGTCCACACTGGAGTATCCCACTAGGTTTTCACTTGCCTCTTCACCCTTCCCTTGTCATTGCTGTCTTGATGTGCCGGGGGGGGGATGATGAATNGGTGCCTTTTTGTAAGGGTTTTGCAAGGCTGAACGGATGCCCCAGCTGGGTGCCTGCAATGGATCCTCCCCAAGCCACAAGCAGGATGAGTGTAAGTGATCTTATCTTGCTTTTCAGTAATAGGTATCCAACTTACTGACTCCAGTTGCCCAACTCATGTCTGATTCAGGTTTCTTTGGGGTTCCTGCAGGATGTGGTGGGTGCAATGTCTGAGTGGCAGGCTTAGGAAACAGGGGTGGACATCAAAGATTCATCACCTGCACCTCCCATAATGGGCTAGAGGGACTGATACCCTCAACCTGGAGCTGAAGAAAGGGTACATCAATTTGTAGGTCGACAGGCAAAGCAAAGGAGATGCTGCCTGTCCCCAGGGGATCCACACATGACACCAAGAATGCTCCAGTCATGCACATATGCACCCCCCACCCCCGCCACCTCTCCCCCCCAGGTCTTTCACTGACAGCTTTTCTGGGAAATAATATCCCAAGTGGGGTGTGTAGCAAGACACTTTGTTACAGCATGGGCATTTTGGTGTCTTGGCAGCATTACCTTTTCCCACCTCACAAAACTTGGTGTAAGAAGCTGCGTGTAGTGGGAAGACTCGGGGCTGCTGCCAGCCTGGGGAGAGTATTCTTGTCTCTGTGTTTTTCCAGCTCCCTGGCTGACTCCTGCTCTTGCCACCTTCCCATTACTCCTTCTTCTCCAGTCTGGAAATGAACAAGAGATGTGGTGGGGATGGGACTCCACTACTGGGATTTGCTGGGAGGTGCAGGAGATATGGCCCAGGAGATATGGGCTGCAAGGACAATGGAATCCATTCTCTCTACATCCCAAGAGACAGAGACGAAACATCTCTCTGTGGCTGGAGGGAGAGGACCCCTTACTTGTCCTTTTTTTTGTACATTCTGTCCTTTCCTCTACCTGGTGGTCCTTTCAGGTCTCATACTGCTCTCAGTACTATGGCATCCAACAGAGAGAAAGTGTGTCTGATCCCAGGAGTAGAGGATTGGGATTGGAAGCTGCTGCCAATGCTGGCTACAAGTGCATTGGTGGCTCATAAGAAAGCATCTCCTCCCATCTGCTTGTTTCTCATCCCTGATCCCCCATCCTATGCCAGGGCAGGCAGACTCTGTGGCTTCCTATGGCTTTTGGCCTCAGACAGAAGGGGCACAGGGAGACAAGGGAGGTCTTGGGATGCCCATCTGTGGTGAGATTGTCCCTGCTATGTACTCCCCCCCTGCTTCCACAAATCATTTTGGTTTGACATTGGGCTTCTCAAGATAAAAAACATTCACCCTTTTGTCATAAAGTAAACTGGAGCTTGGACTTCCCATGTCTACACAGAGGAATTAAATAATGTATTCCCAAAATTAGCCCTGTTTCCGTGCTCCTGGTTTAGGACTGAAATTCTGAATATCTCCTGCATCCTAATTTGGTGTCTGCTTTTGCTGACTCTTAGGGCCTTCAGTAAGTAATTCCCCACTTTCGTTCCTTCTGGGCAGGCCAAGGAAAAGAGGCCAGGACATTTTCATAAGGAAATGTTGGCTCTTTACCCATGAGGTATTCCAGTTCAGCCACGGTGTCTGTCAACCATTGTAATCTCATCTGAGAGGAGTGAGGAAAAGACAGCGGCTTTCACCACAACAGCTTTCAAGTTCTCTGCTTTTCTCCACCCATCAACTCAAGAATTCTTTGAAGACTCCAGAACCAGTTCAAAAGCTATTACTCCAAACCAGTTCATGTCCCATGCCTGCTGATGTCTGTGTGAAAGAGCTGTCAGTGAAAGGACATTATCCCTTTCTCCTTCGGTGGATGAGGAGGTAGGTGCTTGTTTATGCCTCTTGAAACTTTGAATGTTGCATCCACTACACAGCCCAGCCTTTCTGTTTATGGCCCTGTTATCTCCACAGCCGCAGGCACCCGTCTCAGGTGGCTTGTCCATGGCAAATCCCTGTTCCATTATGGAATCTCAGAAATGCCCATTACAATGCAGTTCCTTAATGCCTGTTTGCTAAAGGACGATGTTTAATACTTAAACTGCCCAGGGGAAAAAAAAAATAGGCCAATATGGAAATTCCCCCAGGATTCTAACTGATTTAAAATCAGCTGAAGGAATGAATGTCCCCAAGAGGACAGCAGACTTTGTTCTCACTTGAAGCAAGTGTAGACAAGCTCACATTGCTTTTGCAGAGGTGGATTTAGGGAGCGTCCAAGTGTACTGGTAGTTACAATCCTTTGATAACCCTGAAGACGTAAAAGACAGTGTAGTGTGATCCAGAGGTGCTTTTACAGTTCAGGAGCCCGATTCTTTTCTCTGAGGGTGCAAGTTAGTAGGAGTTCTTCTGCAAAGACCACATGAGAGACCCAAGTAAAACTGGAAGGTACAGAATTAGGTCAGGGTACAGAAATCAAGGAAGAAGAGTTAACTACTTCAGGGAACACCACCCTCTAATACTACTTTCTGCCTCTGCATCTCCTAGGAAGGGAAAATATCTTACTTGAAATGGAAAATATCTACAGAACATCCATGCTCTTATGGCTTCTATTTTGCAGACTAAAATTATCAACATCTGGTTAGTCCTTAGTTATGGCTGTGCCAATACAAACAGTTCCTGTTCTCCTGATGTACCTATTGACAGAAGTATGTCCCAGCTTGGCCTTGAGTTCACCATGTTACCTTATTTGGGAACTTTTGGCCCATACTGGAATGGTGGGACTCCATTCACCTATTTGTCCTTCTGACATTTCTTCACACCTCTTTGAGTTCACCTTTCTTGAGCATGGGTGATCTAAAATTTATGTAGTATTGCAGAAAGAGCCCCTACTATGAATTGTGGAACAGTATTAAGGCTTCCCTGCTCCTATTAAAAATATCTCACCTCACCTATGGTAAAAATATCTGTGCATTTTGCAGGTTCTGCACTCCCTTACTGACTCGAGGGGGGTTACACCAACTGTGTGTAGCTGTCTCCACCTGGGCTGGTTGTTTTAGGCTTCCTTTATAGGTAAAAAAGGGGCACTTGCGAAGTGTATCTTCTAGAATAAACATCTAAAATGATGCCTAGGTGGTTTTTTCCTCTTTAAAGTGATTGTTTCTCTGCCTAGGGACACCTATGCTGGGATTAGCTGTGGTTAGATTGGAGAGCAGGCACACTCTCCATTACGGGACATGTCCTCACCTGATAGGGAAAGTTCTTGTCATTGCTCCTGACTCACACTTTGGGCTGGTGGAGTTTCACTTGATTTCTTTGTCTTCTGCCTTCGGGGTCTTTGAACTCTCCTGCTGTGGTGCACAACAGCAGCAGTGTCTCCAAGTCAGGACTGGCTCTGCAGCTCCACTACAGTCTACACAGAGCACTTTATGGGGGAAGCTCCTGCCAAAACCCTGTTTCAGGAGAGCTATTTGCAATAGCTTTCCCTTCAGATGTGTTATTAAAAAGCTGTGTTCTGGAGCAACTGATGCTTTTCCAGTGCAGTAGTTATTCTGGTATGCAACTACTTATACTAGAAAATGGCTTCTTTACAGGAATGGCACGTGATGTACAATGTTTATTTCTGTGAATTGGGACCAGCTTTGCGGTGAGGAGGAAATTAGATGTGACAAGGAACCTCCAGTGGGACAAGACGTGGGTCCATGCTCCAACACAGATTTGGGGGATCCATCCCTATGAGACACTACCAAATGATATTAGGCGTAGACTTGGCTCAGGGTACCCTTTCCTTCACTTGGCCTCAAGCAGCAGGCTACATGAAGAGCTATTTTTTCAGGGATTTTAGATATTATTCCCATTACTATATTGTAATTCAAGTCCTAATCCAGTTTGACAACTTCCAGGCCACTCTTAGGTGCCCAAAGAATCTAAATTGGGATTGCAGTTTCTCCCTAACCTTCTCCAAAAAGAGATGCCATCAATAACTCTCAGCTACCACTGATTCCTGGAGGAATGTCTCCATTTTTCTAACTCAGGTTAGAGGGCTAAGCAGACCCAGATATGAAATGAACAACTGGCTCTGCAAATCTGGAGACTCAAGGCAGGATGTTGAAATCACTGCACTTAACCCTCCAGCTAGAATGGTTTAGAAAGCTTATAAATTTCCTACCCACTCACTTCCTACCCTGCCCTGCTAGGAAAGCTATAATTTTTATTTTTTAATGGAGTCTAATGAACATGTCGCCATATTGCTCTGTCAAGTAGATCATGGGAAGGAGGTGGTCAGGGGTATCTTCTAAGGGGGATTTCATAAGGATGAATCCTGTTGTGCTTTGGCGCAGTGACCTCTCTTGACATAACGGCTTTTGCACCAGGTGACCCCTCCATCAGTGCAATGAATGACTCATTACAGATTGGGTGATTCATGCTTTTCTCTCTGTTGAGTTGCACCATCCAACCTGGGATGAGTGGATAAATTTGGCTTGGACAAGCTGTGGAACCCACTAGTCCAGGTTTATACATTCACCTACTAAGGAAAAAGTTTTGGTACCTTGTTAAACTTGGATTTTAATAGGAAAAATTACATTGCTGGTGGCTGATTCAGGACTCTGCAGAAGCCAATGAGTTTATGAGAATGAATTTATTTTGGGTCTCTACAGCCAATAGGAAAACAGCTGAATAGGAGCAGCTAAAGATTGGTTCTTCCTCTATAATTTCACCTGTGTCTTTCCCCTGGCATGGAGCGATGAGGGACGGAGCCAAGTGGCAACACAAAGACAAGCTGAAACACAAACAGCAAACTTGGAACTGGGTGTTAGTTTTGGATCTTGTCTAGAAATAACAGCCCGAGAACACAGTGAGTTTCTTGTGGCACATGGCACAGTTCTGCAGTAGAGAAAGGAAAGGAATAACAAGGCGACAAACATTACACAGAAGTGCTTTGTTGGAATGGGTTCAAATCCTGGTTTATTCCTAGGTACACTGTATTTGTTGGTCCCAGAAGATATTGGAAGAGAAAAGGTTGAGATTTATGGAAAGAGCACAACATAACAATGTTGTCTTTGATTTCCCTGCTGAGTTGAGCTTCCTTTTTTCTTTGAGTTTTCTCTGGGCAAACCGCAGGTTCCTTAAACTGAATTATTACATTGCTTTGATTTTTTAACGCTGTACAGATTGATCGGGGTAGTTCATTCTAGGTACTTTAACACCTGATGTTTGGATCACACCATGATTGACAAGAGAAATTCCTTGCTTGCCCACCAATATCTCTGGAACAACCATGAAGAGGTCAAGCATGAGTTTTTGTGATAGAGTTTTGGAAATTTCCTTTCTTTGAGCCCTTATGCTGTGAAAGAGCTTCTTTGGATGTTCATGCAAGGCAACACTAAAGCCATTGGATATCCTTCTACGTTCACCCAACACTAGGAGAGCCCAGCAGCTCTGTGGTCCTATCTCATTATTCTTACTGCTACATCTTTCCTTGTTTACTTCTATTGACCTGTGCATTTCTTCTAGCCACCAGGATGGGTATGTATCTTGTACATGGGTATGAGTACCTTTTGCACCAGTTACTGCAAGAGATGGGCTTGCTTGGAAATCTATTGCTGCTGATGCACATATAATTGTTTTGGTTTTAGATCATGTGTCCCTGGAGTCCAGCTGATTGGTGCAGCAATGGGACTCCTGTCTTGGCACAGAGAAGCTCCAGGACTGGGGCCTTTCAGCCCTTACCCACACTTTGATTAGTTATTGCTTCTGCAAAGACGTTCCGTTTCTCCTAATGTTGCATCACCATCCCTTCCCCAAGCTCTTTCCTACATGATAACATGGCTGCCTCTTGGGAAAGCAATTGCATAAGTCCCTATTGCTCATTTTAAGTCATTGGATCTGGGGCTACAGTGATTCAGCCTCACAACGCCCCAAGAAGGGAATCTGATGTCACTGTCCAATTTACTGATGGAGAAGCTGGGGTGTGGAAAGGTGAAGGATTGGCTTGGGGTCCAGGAGTGAGTCAGTCACAGAGCTGGTGTTGGAGCACCCACCCCACCCTAGCTCCTCAGGTTTGCCTCTAGACTTTTCCAAGCACCAGCTTTGAGGCTGGTCTTGTCACCACTCATTACTTCAGTTTGGTTTAACCCCAGTCAGCAGCTGAGTACCACTCACTGACCCCTGCCCATCACTGGTGGGGAAGAGAATGATAAAAAAAGTAAAGCTTGTTAAGAGATAAAGATAAAAATAATTTAATAAGTCAATAAAATAAAATATATTGCTACTTTTCAATAAAATAATCACTACAACTAATAATTACAATGAAAAAGAGAAAGATAGAGGAATAAAACTCAAAAAAGACATGTAAAAAACAACTCAACTGACACTGACTGATGCTCAACCTGTTCCCCAGCAGTGATCAGCCCCTCCTGGTAAACTCCTCCCAGTTTATGTACCTGGGCATGATGTCTCATTGTGTGGAATATCCCTTTGGCCAGCTTGGGTCCTGGCCATACTCCACCCTGAGTTCTTGTGCATCTGCTGGCTGGCAGAGAATGGGATACTGTAAAGTCCTTGATTTAGAGCAAGCACTGCTGAGGAACAACTAAACATCAGTGTGCAATCAACATTACACTCATAACAAATCCAAACCACTACTGAGAAGAAAATCAACTATTCCAGCTGAAACCATGACATACCATCAACCTTGGAGCCTAGATAGCTCCCCTCCTTTCACCAGCTGTGAGGAAATGCTGGTATCCTCAGCTTGTAACCAGAGAGGCTTAGATGCTGCAGACTGGAGGAATGTACCTACCTGCTTGGAGAACATCACACTTCCCTGTGCTTTTTGCTTCTCACCTGTCTCTCTCTGGTCTGATAGCCCTGTCCTCACCACCAGGGAAGGAATGGGAATCAATCCAAATAAATCCTAATAAATCTCCACCACAGAACACACCATCTGCACTTGTGGTGGTTCAACAGGCAAACTAGGAATGAGTCCAAACTGGGGAAGTGCCACAAAGGGAAAATACTCTGACACACAGCTTCATTTCTTGCTGTGATGGCTTTGGTACAACATTAGGGTGAAAGGACAGAGGAGAATATAAAGGAGAAGGGACTGCAGGAGGAATTAAGGAGCCTCCGAGGCTCTGGTGATGCTCTGCAAGATGATGAAAAGAGAAATACAGAGATAAGCTTAAAAATGGATGTCCTGAGCATTGGTTGCATGGGGCTGATAGGGGACTTGCTGTATTTCAGAGGACTTCATTGATGCTGGCAATGCCAGACTGGGCTTGAGCACAAAATAATGAGGAAAATTTCCTGCCCCTGTAATTATGTTTGGACCTTAGTGTTTCCCTGTATTTGATTGCTCACACATTATTGCTTTCTTAGCCACATTCCTGACTGCCCTTGGATTGGCTGCAGTTTCTGTACAAAATAAAGGCCCATTCACCACTGCACTAAAAAACTCTGGTTTTTCCACAGGAAAGTTGATGGTTAAATAAGGGGAAAAGGAAAAGCTGGGCATCTGTGGCTTTGCAGAGGAGGTGGGGGAACAAATCCAGGAAAAGGGTCCCTTTCAGTCCTGCAAGTTCAGCCCTGTTGCTCTGCGTCAAACCCTGGTGAGTCAAGGAGCCCAGGGAATTTTTACTACTCACTTAACAAAAAACAGATGCCATGAATTGCATATGTCCTGTTAGCAGCCCTCACTTTAGATGGTATGGACTGGGACTGCTTTCATCCAGTCTGTCCTGTGGAATTGTCCCAGGTTTTTACTGAGGATAAAAAACTACCAAGGGTTGGTTCCTGTGTGGCTCAATGTTTCTGTGGGCTCTTCATCAAGATCCTGTGGCGGGAATTGGCTCTGCACTGGGAATGTCTTTTCTTCACACATTCCATGGGGATTGGGCTGCAAGAGCTCTCCCAGAGCTCTGGGAGTGTGAGACAAACTTCAGTGACACACAAGCGTTTGGAGCCACATGCAGATTTTCATGGAGAGAAGTCTAGTCTTGCTTTGCAACACCAGCTTGGACTCAGCTGTGGGAGTTCAAACCCTTCTGCCCCTTGATTTTTCTGCCAAACCATCTGCAGCCTTTGCAGGTCATCAGCACACATCACGTCTCCATCTCACAGGAGCTTGGGAGGGAAAGAAAGCTGCAAGCAGGGTACTATGCTAAAAAAAATGGGTAAGGCACTGCTCAGTTTATGCATTTAGCTGGAGCTGGAGAAGGGCAGAAAGGGTGATAATGAAAGCAGCAGCAGCTTGTGCAAGACACCTTTGCTATGTTTAATTCTACCTTCTTCTGAAGCTCTTGAATCTTTTGCTCACCTATGCAAGCAATAAAGAAAATTAAGAAAACCACCCACGCTGTCTCATGCCAAAAAGAAGGGGAGGAAAAAAAAATAAGTTGGGTTTGAAGAGCGGTGGAAGGGGTGTGGTTACCAAGGAGGTGTGTCAAGCATTGATGAACTTATTTATAAGCAAGGGCAGCTCTGCTGGAGAAGAAACTTTGCTGAGGCTTTGTCAGCTGCTGCTTTTTCCCTGACGCCACTTGACCAGCACCTCTACCGAGATGGGGCGGCAAAAGGATGTTCTTGCTACCATTGAGGAGCACCTGAGGATCAGAAACAAATTAGTGCGGCAAGCACTGGCTGAGTGCCTGGGGACGCTGATCCTGGTGGTGAGTGGGGACTGTGGTGTGGGAACGCTCTCTCTCCCTATGTACAGGGTAAATTGTCCTGGCGAAGGGCCTGCAATGCTGCCAGAGTTTGCACTGGGGATAAGCCCAGCCCTGGTGCAACGTGCTGCAAGGAGTCTGGAGTAGGATATGCAGGAAAAAAACCCATGTAGGTTGCATTAGGGTGAGCTTCGGTGTGTTTGGTAAAGAGTGGGTTCTGCAGAGCTTGTTGAGTGTTTGGGAGCTTTTGTGTATCTGCAAAGTGCAGGGAGCTAAATGTCTCAGTGTAAGCAGCAAGTGTTTTTTTAGAGATCATGCATAACTTCCTTTCTGTTGGCCCCGGGAATATTATCTTGGCACTGAAGTACTGCAAGTGTTATTCCCCTGAGGAAGTGGAAGCTTTTTTTTCCCTCATCTCATTTGTTTTCTTCATGTATCCTATAATAAAGAAGTAGCCAGAATTCAAACTGTTGCAGTGTTCTTTTCCTGTCAGCTGCTGATTCCCCGAGGTCTCATCAGGAGAGCTGCACAACACCATCATAGCTCATGCCAACAGCCAACTGGGATCTTGTGCTTGGGGTGTGTATGTGACAGCACTGAGCTGTCAGTTCATGTGTTTTTATGTGATAAATAGTGACAAAACACTTCTACCTGTGTAAGTGCTTAGGTTCCGAAGGGATGGGATATAAGGGGTAAAGCAGGATAAATGTGTGTGTAAGTGCCTTAGGTTGCAAATGTTCTGAGTGGCCCCAACTTGCTTTCAAGTTAAAGGCAGATGTGAACAGCTAGGACAGTTGTGTATGAGCTGTGAAGAGTAAATACTGGTGTAGAAAAACTGGGAGAGAGATATCTGGCTTTTGGCATCTGCATCAAAAACTCAGGACTGTCCTATGGGCCATAGGTCTGGTGCACTGATACTGCGGCAGAGATGAGTTGGTGTTCGCTCAGTGAATATGTGCAGGTACAACTTCCACTGAGGTGGTATAAATCCAGAGCAATCTTAGACATTTCAGTGGAGTAACTGAAATTAGGTTTAAACATCTTTGTAACTAATGGCTGGACTATTTCGAGAAAATCTAATGTTTGGAGGAGCTGAAAGTGGAGAAAGGCTGCATGTGCACCTGGGAAACAACACGAAAAGATCAACATGATTTTCATAAGATTATTTTTTGATGGTGAAGGAGGGCTACTGAGCCTTGTATGGAAGCTTAGGATACTCTGATAAGGCCTTGTAAAATGCTATCACTCTTAAAAGAGAGCAGCTTCACACAGTGCAGTGGCTTTATTATCAGAGTAACCCAGCTTTGGTGATTTGCAGACAAGTCCTGTTGATTTTTCAAGGAAGGGTTATTTGGAATTAAGGTGGGTACAAGCTGATAAGAGAGTGATTAGCAGCTAGAAGTCTGCTGTCTATGAATCACTGATGTTGCTGCAGTTAGTCTCAGGACTGAAATAAGGTAAGTCTTGTAAGGTGGAATAATGATTTCTGATAGCCAAGTCAATATTGGTGAGAAACAAGGCAAGCCTTTTTCCACGTGAATCTGAGCTTTCACAAGGGCTCATGATCCAAAAAACATTATTTCTTCTGATTGTGTAAGTTGACATAACAGAGACTGCTTTTCCATACAGCCTGGTCTCTCCAGGCATGGAGGAATTAGGATCTACCCAGAGCCTGAGGAAGGGTTGATTCGCAATCATAAGCAGCCTCCAAAATGAGGGTGGTAATGGGCACCTGTCAGCCACGCTGGAGGCTGTGCTGACGGAAGTGGGCAACACATGCCTTGTCCTAAGGACCACCAAACCTGCAGTGTTTTAATGTGTGAATGTGTCTAAGTGTACAAGCAGAGACCTCACTGTGTTCAGGAGTTCCTGAGTTGGTGTTCGGGGACAAAGAATATGCTGGGTTTAGTGGAACACTCAACTCCGTCTTGTAGGTCTTGTAAAAGTCACTTGGGGTCTCCTGCAGCAACTCTGCAGTGGATGGAGTGTTATAGGCACGCTGTGTCCATGTGGGAGAAGCTGGAGTGGGCTTGTGGGAGAAATGGGTGAGTCCCAAGCTCAGTGAATACTCTTACATGGTCAGCAGTGAAAAAACAAGGTACACAAGAGAGAAATGGTTTCCAGGACAGCAAGCTTGCAATATCCAAGACAGTCAATCTCTTTCCAACATAGTGCTGCCCCAGCATATTCTTAATAAACGAACACTCACACTTTTTACTTTACTAAAGAAATAATTTATTTTTATCCCTACCAACCAGATTCCTTTACATCTTTTTATTATATCACCAAATGAAACAGAAAGGGCCTTGAAGGCACCTTTCTTCTTCTTTTAGATGGCCTGATCAATAGTTTACATTGGATCATCCCAGGAGAGAAATTATCATTCTGTACCTTGCAAAAGACCCTGTTTCCCACCCTGCCAGCAGAGAGAGCTCTCTCTGTGTGTGCATTTAAATGCATTGAATGCCTGTAAATATCTGTCATGGGCTTCAGATAGTAAAATGCCTAAGGAAAGATCAGGAATCCATGAAATTCTCTTCATGGCAGATGGAATTGACTGAACAGAAATGTGTCCAGAACAGAACAAGGTCAGGGATCGGTTTAAGATTTGATATTATTCACATTAAATCAACTTCCGGAGCCTCGAGGGAGGGAGACTGTTTAAAGTTTGCAGCTTAATTTAAATTTCACTGTGTAATGTAAAACTTGTCCTACTGTGGATATTGGCACTGCTTCTTCCCTCCTCCCTTTCACTTCTATAATGACTGCAGCTCTCTTGCAGACAAAAGCTATTGTAGACCCCTGCATAGTCTTGTTGCCTGTAAGAAGTAACCTAGTACATGATTTTATTTTTCTTACTTTTTAAAGAGGTTGTGAAGGTAGAATCACAAAGTGGTTTGGGTTGGAGTGGACTTTAAAGATTATCTAGTTCCAAACCCCTTGCCATAAAGGTAGTCATTTTGGGGGTTTTAACATAGTGAATATTAAAGAAGAATAATGCCTCATTTTTTTCAAAAGAGCAACAACCTAACTGAGGCAGCCCTGACGAGTGTGCAAACGAGTTGCTGTCTACTTGCAAGTCACTTTTGCTGTGTACAGCACCTTGAAAAATGTTTATTTAGTCTGTGGGTAGTGTCCCTACTGTTGCAAAAGTAGTAATGGTAATTCTACATATATGTTCTTTAATACTTATATGGTTGTTTTCCCCTCTTCAAAATGCACTTCCTAAGTGGCCCTGTAGGCTTAGACTTTATACCTATGCTGGAAGCACCACTTGCTGGCAGCAGTTAAGCAATACAAATACTTAAGGCATTTTCCCAGTTGTTTGCTGTTTGTGTTATTACTGTAGCAACTCACCAATGCCATATTTCTAGTGGCTGGTGTCTGTGCCTCTCTTAAAGGCTCGGTCTGTTTGCCTTGCTCTGATAGCTGTAAATACCAAAGCTGACTCTGTTTGGCTTTTACATTTGCAGGAGAAATAATGTGCTGATTATGACTGATTTCCAGGTGGGACTCAGTGTGATTCACTGTTGTAGAGGCACAAAGAAAGAACAAAACAATTCCTAATTGCTTTTTAATCAGTGCTGCCTTGACTTTGTGGCTAGGTGGGAGTATGAGTGTGCTGCAGACCACAGAAACCAAAACAGCAAAGTACTTGGGGTGACCAGGGCAATGGGAGCCTCACTTAATGGGATACTCAAGGAGAGGGGAACCTCACTGAACTGTTGGCAAGGCAAAACTTAAAGCCACCTCTTGTCCTGCAGCTGTTTGCAACACCACAGCAGTTTCCACAGTCGCTGTTTGATTTGGGATGGTTTGCTTGAACCCAGTTTTTCACATTTGGAAAATCTGATTTTAGTATATATTTGTTCTTTTCAATTTTTTTTTTGTAATTCTTTTCTTTGTTAATGCTTTTCTAGCTTGTAAAAAAGGGTGGAAGTCTTTTCTGTGAGCATTCTAAGTGTTGCTGATTCTTCCCTGCAAGGGATCTGTGCTGCTGGGTGTTGAGCAGCGAGGTATGACATTATCCTGCTCCCTCTTGCCTCAATCACCATAGGAGGTTGAAGCTCTTCATTAATTTTCCAAGACTGACCCTTACTGCTGTCTCTGTGCAGGAGCTGGAGGTTTCTCCTTTCTACAAACAGGACAGTTCAGGCATCAAGGCTTGCCTTTGGTTGGAAGGCAGCTTTCTCCCAAGGAGTGTCCAACCTTGTGATGAAAACCCCACCAGATGTGCTGGTCTTTCTAATAGCTAAAGCCTCTTAATTTGAACAATACTGGGGATATCAGAATAAGTGTTCTTGCTTCCTTCCGTGTGTATGTGTGTGAACAAGCTAAAACAGTGAATTTCCTTTCTAATGCTCAACTCCTCTGCTGAAAGTTGCTCATGTTTCTTGAGCTGAGAGCTGTTTCTCCAGCTTTGTGCAGTCTTACAGCATGTGATATATGTGGGGCACAGTTTTGCTTAGACTCTCTTATCTCTTGAGTCCTGCAGCACTGCCTTGGCTCAGTGACAGTGTGTTATGTGCGTAAAGAGCCATAACATAACAGACCATCTGCTGCTGCCCTTCCCTCCAGGACTGCTCTGTCCAGGCTGCCTCCAGCTGTGCAGGACAAAAGGCTGAGTGAAAAGGTCTAAGGTTTCTCCTTGCTTTGAAATTGAAAATGGTGACAGGTCTGGTTGTTTTGAGAGATGCTTTGAGGAAAAGCAAAAAGGAGAGTGCTTCTTGCACTATGCTTTTGGCTGATGGAGGTTATCCTGGCCACAGGGGCCATGGAGCTGAGAAAGACTTTTGCATGCTGCTCTCCATCTCTCCCTGCCTTCTTCCTCAAAGGAGTTGTAGGATAGTCCTAAACTTGACCTTTTTGTGTCCCAAGCTTAAAGTCACCCATCAATATCTCAAGGTCTCCTTCTTCAGAGCAGATTCATGCTTTCACTGCCCTTCTGGAATCTTCTCCACTGACCAGCAAAGGCTGACTAGTCTTTTCCATCCACCGAGGTGATTAGGGTAGATTTACAGCAGGCTCCTTACATAATCCCTGGTTTATTTGCTGGCTGTGGAGAAAAGTTGCAATTCAAGTAATTGCACTCCTCGTGGTCTATGCCAGCACAACTTTCCCATCTTCATTTAAAGATCAATCTGTCTGAAGTCTAAGAGCAAATACACACAGGCCTTTTGTGTTGCACGTGAAGGAGTAAAAAAGCACCTTTTGTACAGGGGAGTGCTGAGCACTACCTTCCTCCTGAGCTCACATATGAAGCTGTTTTTCATAAAGTCTGCCTAAAAGCTCAGGTTGCCTTCTTCATTAGCTGTTGCAACTTTTCTACTTGTCCTCCGTGGTCTTTCCTGATAGCCCTTACTGACTCCAGGGCTTTCTTCTTGTTCAGACCTTGGGACAGAGTGCTTTTATCTTCAGTGACAAAGCCAACTGCTCAGTCTCGTCAGACACAGGGATCTTCAGGTTTCCTGAGAGTGAAATTTCCCCCCTTTTCCTGAATTTGCTGCTGCTTCTGGCTGTCGTGCCCTTGGTACAGGGGGAATTATCTTCCCCCCGAGTTTGTTAGCCCTCCACCTTGAGACAGGTCCTGCAGAACGTGGATTTGGTTATTTTTCACAGTGCAAGGAATTGAATCATCTCATGAGGAGTGAGAAGCCCCTCTGTTGTCAGGGAAAGCCATTAGGTTTGCTGAGCCAGTAAGATGAAACTAGGGAACAGGCTTCCATTAACCTGGTTAATGGGTGCATTGACCTCAATTCCTTGGAGAGTAGCTTTAATACATAATAGTGATGCTTTGTTGCAATCATTTTATTACCACATTAAAACTGCTTTTGAACTTCGCTAGTGAATCATGGGGGATAACATTTGACACTGCATCTACTTCCCTGTGAGGTGCTAACCTGGTTTTCTGTTGGCTAGATGTTCTCACAGTAGTGGATTTTTTTTAAAAACGAAACAAAACCCAAAAAACCCAAAAGAAAACCCAACAACAACCAAACAAAAAATCCAAAGAAAAGCCCCAAAACGAACCTCCCCTCCCTCCTCAAAACCCCCCCAAATCCCAGACAGCTAAATAGTATTGGAGTCAGGTTATTAAAACAATGAGATATTGTCTTCCCCTAAGTTGTGCCCTACTGTCCCTGACCATAGTCATACAATATTGCCTAAGACCTCTTACATCCATTGCTTGGACTTAAAAGACTCTTGAATTGCTTTTGGTTGACCTTCCTTGCCCTTCAACTCAAACTAGCTGCTCCTGAACACTTTTCTGTGAGCAGTGGGCAATGAGAACTTAAAAAATGGATGCTGACAGGCTCTGGTCTCATGGCCTGGGAAAAGGAATTGGAAGGAAAGCTAGCAAGTAGCAGAAGTGGAAATGGTGTGATTAAAAGTTGTAATAGCTACTAACACAACAAAAATATGTAGTGTTAAGGTACTTGTCAAAAAAACATACGTGAGCATGACCTGAACTGGTTCCTAAAAGTCAAATGCCATGGAGGAGTGCCATGCATCACAGTACACTTTTGTATTTAGTGGACTCCACTGGTGCAGGATGGAATTGAACACATACATATCAAAGTTCAAACATGTCCCTAGATATCACTGTACTGTTTTAATCTGCCGAGGGTTAAGTTTTCTGCTGTTACACTGAATTAAGCCAAACAGTGCTCAGGGCTCATCTGATAAAACAATTGTAATGCTCTTGTGGAGTGGCTCCAGGGTATTTTTGCACGGCCCATAGACTCTCTTTTGAGGAAAAGCTGGAGATCTGTTGCCGAGTGTAGGATGGAGGAGAGGAGGATGGGGAATAACCTCTTGAGATAACCCCTTGAGAAATAGCAGACCTGGTTTTTCCCCCAGGTTAAGGGAAGACCTTTGTGGTAGGTGGAGGTGGGAAAACTTTACTCTGCGATCCCTGCAGCCAAAAGGTATGTGGCTAACAAGTCAACCACCATGCACTTGCAGAAGTGTAGTTCTTACAAAATGAATAACACAAATACCTTCATCACTAGGAATCACCTGAGGGTCAACCCTGCCCAACTCAGCTTTTTATGGATTTGTCCATTCCCTGATCAGACTGATGTGCTGTGCAGCCTTAGAGAGGCAAACACCATGGCCAAGTACTCTCTCCAGACTTCTCCAAAGCATGTTGAGATTTGTCTAGGGTAGGGGAAGGAACAGATGTCACCCTGGTCATTAGCCAGTATTTATTTGCTGAGTTGGAGCTATGCTTCTCTTGGTGTTTTGGGCATAGATGGTTCTGTTTTCTGCCAATAAACAAGAATCATCTTTTCTGCCTTTGTCTTGCAGCCTCTTCTGAGGTGGTTTGCCAGCTTGATGAGGATATTGCAGGGGCTGTTCTAACTACACCCGGTAGAGAGCAGTGCTAGCCATCCCTTCTTAACCAACAAGTTCAACAGGTTCCTTTATTCTTTCTACACAAGGCCCTTGTGTTGGGCACCTGGCTCCTTGTCAAGAGGCACCTGTGTACAGTGTCCACAGGCTGCAGCTCACCTGGCTTCTTCTTTCACAGCAGGCTGAGTACAGCATTTGCTTTGTTAGGAATTCATCAGTTGACAAGGTGATGGGAGGGGATGAGTTGCATGCTTTTTCGCTCTTCCTCTGATCCAGATTGTGAGTTGCTCAATGAGCACATGCAGTATAGGCAGGATAAGTGAGGGCAGCTAACCTTGCTATGTTGATGCCTATTTGGTGACTTATCCTCTGTTGCAGTTGAGTAATTCTGAGATGATGGAGTTCATGGAAGCAGAAAGTCTTTGGGAGGGTGTAGTTATGGGTCTGTGGTCAGAAGAAATATGTCAAGCTTTGATCCCTAGATTTGAGCATCTCATGAGCAAGCTGTAATCTCTGTCCTAGTTTAAGGACGCTCTCAGAACCTGCCGGTGTGATAATCCCTGGTGTACACCAATGGTCAGTTCAGGAAGACTCAGTGGAAGCTACAAACATACAGATGATCATGATTAGGGCTCTTTAAATTACATGGTGGATAGTGGAAAGACTTGCCAAGACAGAAATCCTCCAGCTGGATGACTGCTGAACTGAATTTCCGGGGTAAACTGGTTTGAGTTGTTAAGGGTGAGCATAGGAATGATGGCATTTGGGTGCAGCTGGGAAGAGTTGGAGTAAATATCTTTCAACAAGAGCACATGCCTCCCTTGGCTATTAGGAAACATGTTTATCACCCAAAATAAACAGCTTTTGTCCACCAAAATGCTTGGTGCTCCCCAAACCATGGACAGAAGGCCAAGACTCTGGCTGTGCTGATGGCAAACTCTCTGAAATGGACTTTTCTTGAGATGACCTGAAAGAGAACTCCATGAGTGTCAGGCTGAATGTGTCCACCTTCAGTCATGACCTTATTTCTAAGCATTAACAAAGTTATTTCCTACCAATCTATGTGCTACTGTGCCAGACAACTATTAGCCTTTTTAACAAAAAGGTACCCAGATCTCTCATCAGAATAGTTGCACTGTGAACACTTTGGACCTGGAAGCTGTCTGGCTGATCCTTCTCACCTACCACCTTAACATCAGATGTTTGGACAAAGAACTATAGCCTCCCGTAGATCAATCTTGTTTTTGATTTTGCCCTTGGTTTCAGTTTCCCCTGCCAGGAGAAAGGCTTGTTTATGCCCTTTCTCCTTCCCTCCTGTCCGTATAGAGAATGAATAAAAACTCTGACCAAAAGTTGAAGCTTTGGAGGCTTGAGTGGACTGGGATGCAGCAAGCAGGTGTAAGTGGAGCAATTGCAATTGGAGATGTTGGTCAGTGACTGGCCCTGATGGTAATTTCAATCTCTTCTTCTCCTCCTAGCTCTTTGGCTGTGGCTCTGTTGCCCAGATCGTACTCAGCAAAGGGAGTCATGGAAGTTTCTTGACTGTCAACCTGGCATTTGGCTTTGCTGTAACACTTGGCATTTTGATCGCAGGACAAGTATCAGGTATGTGTAGCTCTGTGTAGGCTGGATTTCACTTGTGTCAGTTGTGTAGGTCTAGATGGCTGTACTTTTCCTAGGTGGCACTGTGATGGAAACAACTGTCTCTGGGAACAAATCCTGCTCCTAAAAGTACACTAACCACCAAACTCTCTGCAGGTGGACACCTCAACCCAGCTGTCACTTTTGCCATGTGCTTCTTGGCCCGGGAGCCCTGGATCAAGCTACCAATTTATGCTCTTGCACAAACCCTTGGGGCTTTCCTTGGAGCTGGCATAGTCTTTGGACTGTACTATGGTAAGTGTGGAAGCCTTATGTGTTTTCTGGGTGAGACTACTCCTCTTTGTGACTCTCTGCCTGAGGGAAGTTTCCAGGTCAGAGTACTTCCTTGCAGAGCACTGATCCAACAACCCTCCTTGCTGTATTTCTGGGATGGTTTCCTCATTCTCATGATGATGGGTTTAAGCCTCTTTAAATCAATCTGAAAGCCAAACAACATACATCGTCAGTGTGTGACTCTTTGCCCTTGAGTAATCATCACTGGACCACTGGATGGCCCCTCCTCTATTTATTGTTTGGACTAAAACAGATCTTCCAGAAAATTCAAGGAAACACTAGCAGTGATGGAGGTTTTCTATCTCTTCACTGTTTTGAAACTGATTTATCATTCTTGGTTTAAAAAAAAAGACTTCACTGTGAATGTCGTGTGTGGATCTTGTATTAGCTTCCAGATAATAGCCCTTCTAGCAGATTTTGCTGCTTTTATCAGGGTGATTCCATACCTTGGAAAGCATTCTAGAAATCTAGTTCCTCATGCATGCATTTCTCCTTAGTGCTGTTCCTCAATACAGGGAAATACCGAGTGGACAAAAACTGAATCTTTGTGCTGGCAATTGCTCTTCCTCTAATATCAAGAGTGATATTTATACTCAGACTTTGCCTGCTGATGTCTGTTCCTGGCAATAGGAACAATGTTCCCTGTAGTTGAGCAGAACATCTGTGTCACCCTTACTTCCAAATGGAAGGAGGAAACTACCACACCAGCCCTAGCAGCAACTCCTTCTCAATTAAGGAAGAAGCAGGAGGACCTACCTTTATCCCTGTAAACATGTGGGCTCCATTTCAACACCAGTTACCTTTTCAGCTGGTGGGCTGAATTCTCCTCTTCAACAGAGAATTAATCCCATTTTCCAACCTAACCCATGGAAGTCCTACATTCAGTGGTGCCTGCTTTTGTCTCCACTGACCATGAAGGAAACCTAGACTGCCCACCTAGGTCAGTTAGCCAGCTTCCACATAGTGGCAGGCAAGGGGCTTACTGTTGTAAAGATGACCCTAAGAGATGAAACTAATTATATATTGGCTTAGACAAAAGTGCAAGAGTAGTCCAAATCCTATTTGCTGTAAATCAGATCCATGTGTCTTCACGCCAAGACTGGTAACAGAGGCATTTGGTTACCTTTGGGAAAGAATTGTAATCATCTTAGTGTTTACTTTCTTGGCTCTCTTTCCTGATGCCTGGCAAATAGTAAATGTTAGGGACAGGGACTCATGCCATCTGCCTCTGAGGCTGACTGGTAAAATGCTGTGGTGGATGATGCCCTAAGTTTTCCAAATAAGTGTTCAGTCTACAGAAATTGGGATTGGAACATACAGCAACGGGTTGCTCAGGGAGTTCTATCTCAATATTCGCGGCTTTGTGGAGCCTACCTTTTGGTAATTTTCCAAGCAGGGTCCTCTCTCTGATGCATGTTGGAAAATGATTGACCTCTCTACCTTTCTCTTGTCTTTTTTCCACCCCACTCTATGTCTAGATGCCATCTGGGATTTTGGCAGTGGCCGTCTCTATGTAACAGGACAGAATGCCACTGCTGGTATCTTCGCCACCTACCCGTCTCAGCATCTGAATGTTGTGAATGGATTCTTTGACCAGGTATGAGAGCGCTGGGAGGATGAAAGTGCATTTAAAGAGGAATATTTGGATTGTTTCTGGGCCTCATTTTTAGTTAGAAAATGAACTGTAATATAAAGAAAAGATAACCAGAAAGGTTTTTGGAGCCGACAGAGTTATCGCACTGGCCCATAGGAAGATCAGACCCAGAAAGGACCTTAAAGCAAGAAGGCTAGTGTTACTGGGGGTTAACCAGTGGTACAACACTGGTCAGGAACTAATGAAAAGAATATCACTTGCTCTCAGTCCTAGAAGAGCCACGGCATGTTTGGCATCTCTTCACTCTCACTTTCTTGCTGTGGCTGTTGCACAATCCAGAGATCACCTGAGTGTGGGCTGGTGGTTGATACTGAATGTGACCACCTCCTTAAAGTAGTCATCAAGCACAAAAGGGACAGCTGCCACTCAGCCATGGCACATTGGAAGCAGGTTTAGGAAGAAGTTTTCAGCTTTTCTGACTGCCTAAACAGTTGTTCATAGCTCTTCTAAGGGTAGGAAAAAAGTGCAAGCTTGATTGACATTATGGGCTGTCAGGAGGAGCACATTCCACAGTCCTGCTTCCATGGGTGTTCAGTTACTGATAATGTCATGGGATGACTTAGTGCGGCTCTTCCAGTTAAGAGAGTTATTTCCCAGAGAAGTTAAATAACTTGATCAAAAGACTAATTTGGACTAAGTACTTCTTTTTCTTCCCCGTTATTCTCCAGTTCATTGGCACTGCCTCCCTGATTGTCTGTGTCTTGGCTATTGTCGATCCTTTCAACAACCCTGTCCCTACTGGGCTGGAGGCTTTCACTGTTGGCTTCGTTGTCCTGGTTATTGGAACCTCCATGGGCTTCAACTCTGGCTATGCTGTCAACCCTGCCAGAGACTTTGGGCCTCGTCTCTTCACAGCCATTGCTGGCTGGGGCACTGAAGTGTTCTGGTAAGTGCTTGCCAATGAAAACCATGTGTATCAAGGGAAAATAAATTATGAGTACATGATTAAGAGTCTTGGCACTGATGAGATCTTTAGATTGTCTAAATGTTTTTAAAAGACACTATTTGCTCTGCTTCAACTTCTTAAGTAATTATAGAAGCTGGGCAGCTTCCAGTGATGAGAGCAACTCACATAACTTTGCTATCAAAGAGGAAATCTAGGAGCATCCATGAGCATTTCAGTTGTACCTTGAACATGAGGATATCATGATTTTTTTAGTGGTAGAAAATGGTGGTAGTTATACCCAAATTTTGTTGTTTCTGGAGACAATTCAGAGAGCTATGAGCAAAATAGGCTACATGCTGTCCTGGACTGCTCTCCTGCAAGCAGTGGGAGGGAATTGAAGATGGCTGGCTTAAGCACTGGAAATGCTTCTCTCCATTCTTGGTGGAGAAAGGTAGGAGAGAAAGGTAGTCTTGGTGGTCCTGGAAATAGGTGGTCCTGAAAATAGGTGTTCCCAATTGCTTGTCACCTGGACTTGCAGGTTGGAGTGGGGAGCAATATGTGCCCTGGAAACTCTGCAGACATGTGGGTACTGTTGTCTTGTTGTCTTGTGATGGTTGGAGAGGACCAGACCTTGCATTGCTCCAGGTCCAGACACAAGTATCCTAGTACTTAAGATGCATTTCTTACCTTGTGCACTTTCTTTTCATTTTCCAGGACTGGTAAGCAGTGGTGGTGGGTTCCGATTGTTGCTCCTTTCCTTGGAGCAGTTGCGGGAGTGATAGTCTATCAGCTGATGATCGGATGTCACGATGAGCCTTCCCCACCTGCCTCTGAGCAGGAAACAGTCAAGCTGGCTAATGTGAAGCACAAGGAGAGGGTCTAAGGAGCTTGCCACCCTGATCTGGCAGGTATTCATTACTCAGGACTGCAGTTGGCAAAGAGGAGAAGTTAAGAAGAGCTTCAAGAAAAACAGGAAGAGTTTTTTACCTGTCTTGAGATATTCTAGTCTTTTTTTTTTTGTCCTTTTTTTTTGTATATCCCTGATTGCTTTTGACATTTCCCTGTGAGCCTTCTTCCAAATGCAGTATCATGTAATCTTTTCTTAATAGAAGGGGATTGAGGACTCTAGGAGTCAGGAGAGAAGTGGGCATTGCTGTCCAACATGAGTCAGGTGTTCAGGAATTTGGAGCTCTTTTGGCCTGTGTTGCTGACACTGCCGGTGACCTTGGCAAACTGCCTCCCTTCAAACCTGTGTTCCAATCTGTAGAATGGGGATCATGCAAAACTTGAATTGTTTTGCTATCATGGATTGGAAACTCCTATGTCCAGGAAAAAAATTGCCTGTGATTCTACTGTGGATCAAATTCTGCTTGATGTTAATTTAAAGTCAATAATTTGACACCAGGAATTAACTTGTCTGGAGGATATAGATAAGCTTTTTATATCTCCTATGAATTCCTAGAACATTGTATCAATCTTCTGATTCAGTATGCCAGTGCAGCAAATAAGAATTTAATATGAAGACAAACAGTTTACAAACAAGTACACCCTGGTGTTCTAATCTCAATTTTTAGTATTGCCAACTCCTAGAAGATCTCACATAGGAAATCCCTATTGTAGCTAGGGGCTAACCTGGAAAGAAAGCTTGGCTCCCTGAAGCAGCCTTTCTAGTTAATCAACTTTGTATATAAACTGCAAGCAGTTAATAGCCAAGTTCCACTGGAAACACAGTGTTGTTAAAGTTGTGTGCGTTCATGTAAATTTTGGGATACTGTTGTTGGGTTTTTGTTTGGTTTATTTTTTAGTAGATTTATATATAAATATACTCCATAAAGCTGTTACTAAATAACAAGGTTGGGATGAGTTAATTTAGAGATGTGTGGGACCTGCTGATTCTCTGTCAGCTTTGAGATATTGTTGGATTTTCCTGGGCTGGTCTTAGATTACGGCATTGTCTTGTTTGGAGCACCTCCTTCGCTACCTTGCAGAATTACTGGGGTGTCCCTGTCACTCATGGCTGAGGGACTGAGGTCAGGCACCTCCTGGACTACCAGTACTGGCATCTCAGGGGATCTCTGGCTCTCCCAATGCCATATCGTTACAGAGTATTTGAAACAAACATTATTGGTTGTGAAAGAATTTGTAAGTCCTCTGCATTAGAGAAACTTGTTCAAAGCCTGTTTCTTTAATGTGTGAATTCATTGAAACACGTAATTGTGTACACGTTTCCAGTCACTCAAAAGATGTATGCCTTTTTTTAAAAAAAATAAAATGTCAATACCCACACTGCAAAATTCTGGCGTTGGTTGTATTTTTAAGCAGCTCTCAGCAAACTACCATGGAAAGGAAGTAATCTATAGCAATAGCTTCCTCAAAGCTTTTTCCTCTTCAGACTGAGCAAAAGGGAATGAACCCTTTCAGGCAGTACATCTATACGCTTCACTTCTGTTCTATTCCTATCTCTTTTGGGGCGGGTTTTGGGGCAGGTGGAAGGAGATGAGGGCTGTATTCTGCATAACGGCCAAGGAGTGGTCTGGGGAGTGGGAGTGTCTTGCTGTTCTATTCTTAAGACAAATGAACCATTGGGTAAGTATTTGTTCTTCGCCCTTTGTACAATTTAAGTTCTCGTACTATTCTTCCACTTAACATAGTTCTTCTG
Source organism: Serilophus lunatus (assembly GCA_013399895.1). Classification (NCBI taxonomy): domain Eukaryota; kingdom Metazoa; phylum Chordata; class Aves; order Passeriformes; family Eurylaimidae; genus Serilophus; species Serilophus lunatus. Next base: position 189,046 of record VXBA01000387.1, read on the forward strand.
AGTATGCAGTCCTACTCTGCATTCCATGTACTGGCCTGCCCCACTACGCATATTACGCAAATCACCTTTTTCTATTAGCTACACCATTCAAGAAAAAGCACTACAGACCTGAGCCCAGTGCTCACGGAATTACACAAGCAGCTTTCTTCCAGCCTATGTTCTCTGTAAATAAAATTCTTGTTGCTTTTTGGCCAATTTGTATGCTGCTGTATTTTTCCTGTATTAATTGTGCTGGCTTAAAATAACTCCTAACTTCCCATATGGTGCCAAACTGAACAATTCAGTCAAGTCTGGATGAATGTGGTTTCCTGCAATTCACCAACTAGAAATTGCTTGGCAAGAAAGTTCCCAGGTTTGTTTGCTTTGCTCTGTGTGTGGACATTTATTCCATTTCTGACATGAAAGGTAATACCTCAAAATCTGTATAGCAGTCTTGTATACTACTGTGGTTGACTAACATAACTGCAGAGGTCAATTTTCATTTCTCTTCAGGACTGTTAGTCTCTTTTCTACTCTTCCACCATTTCGTATCTTCAACAGACTTGATCAATGTATTAAAATTCTTACTGCGCATTTAAGATTTTTGATTCAAGGTGTAGTGTGGATTCTTGTTTGGGCTTGCTTTCTCTTTCCCTACAACATTCCTTCTGTTTTTGCTTTGGCATGTAGTAAATACCTTCTTCTATGTCCTTGTCTTACTTGTGCCTCAGTGGTGTGTGTTACTACAGCTGTTAAAATGGCAATAAAATGTCATACCAGTCTGAGCTGTGTCCCTACTGTGTAAAGCTTTGGCTTTGCTGGGATCTGTTGGAAAAGCACCAAGCACTCCTGAGTAGATTCATTAGCATGAGGAAAGTGGCAGGCATTGGTTGGGAAGTTAAGGAGAATGTAGCCTCCAGAATGATCTGGCCCATATGAGACATGATTCTGGTTTTGTTCTTTGCTACCTGTGTGAGGAGGGCACTGAACAGGACAGTTTGATATGCCATATTTTGAAAGCTGCAGAAGTGTTATTAAAATGTAGAAGGGAAAATGTATTTTCCTTGACAGTAGACACCCTTAAATTGCTACAAGTTTTGGTTCTTCTTGTTTTCAATTTAGCAGCCTTGAGAGACCTTCTGGGTGTTATTTGCCTGGCAGGCCCATGCAAATCCGAAGATTTTTTTTTTCATTGTACCTAAATTTCAAAGGCAATGAATCATCCTGTAGTTAATGCCTTACTTTTGGAGTCCCTGGAGAGGTAAGACTCATCTGGCCAAATATAGTCATCCAGGTTTTAGGTCAGATGAACTCCAGCTGTCAAGCTATTGAAATATGCTTTGTAGGAAGAAATAAATCTACAATTTAAACTATTAATGCTTGACAGGGAGAGTAATTTGTTGTTGGAACAAAATGTTAAAAGGTGTTGTGGATTCTCCATTGTGTGAGATTTTCAAATTAAGACTGGCTGTCTTGCAAAAATATCTTTCAGCTAAATTGCAACCTTCAAGCCCTGCTGGAGGAAATTCCCAGACCTCTCTATTACAAAAGGTCAAGTTGAGAGGATTTGTCCCTTCTGACCTTAAAACATATGAAATTTAAAATGCAAGATGAAAGTAACCAAGTGTTGAATTCCTCTTAGTTCCCTCCTGGTCTAAGCTCCTTGCTGCAGATGCTTTGATATGCTTTGTCCATCCATGAAATGGCGACAGCAGTGCTGATCTCATCATGAATCAAAGGGTGGTTAGTGCTTGGCACTGCAGTGTGGAGGGGAGAGTAACAGTCCCCTTTTGTGCAGCTCTTTCAAATTGAGTTTCATCTCTCTGTCTGACAGTGGTGGGTGCTGGGGCTGCAGGAGCTGGTTGCATTTTGCTGACCCCATTCTGGTGGGGTTGGACTAGGGCAGGTTTCCACCTATGTCTAAAGGAGATGAGCCCTGACATAGCATCTGCTTGCTGTCTTCCCTTCTCCCCACCAACTTCATCTGTGCGAAGAAAGGAAAATAAATAAACGGGAGGAGGACAACAAGGAGAAAAAGCTGTCAGGCTAAAGATTGCCAAGTAGGCTATACCTCTAAAAATATAACAAGAAATGTGCTGCCTGAGACAGTTGCAGAACCAAAAATTCCCTTGCAGGGAATTTACCCAGTTTCCATCTACTGCATCTCTTGCACACCCTCCTTCCCAGGATATCTACTTGCATTCTACTAATTTCTGCTGCTGGCCTGGAGCCAGCTGAAACCTCTTGGGATCTGACAAACCTCTAAAATGCCTTTCAATTCTTTGCACTTTGTCTCAAATGAAAGTGTCTTTGACTTATTTTTCTTGCTTGCATAAAATAGTTTAATTAAAGCACTGACACAGCTCATCTGCATCTTAAACCGTGAGTCTGGCCCAGACTAACTGGCTTACAGGACTTGGCACTCTTTGAAGGATGCATCCTGACCTAGGGGTCTAGAGTTTGGGATGGGGCCTTCCTCTTGCATCCAGCTAAGGATGCCTTACCTGCTGTCCCTGCTTTCCCAGTAGTCAGTGCCATGTGTTCCCACCACAGTTACTTGGGTATTGTGATGTGACTTAGTCCCCTTCTTGTGCTACTCTGGTGGCAGATGAAAAGCTGCAATTTGGATAGAGGACCTGAGACCCAAATATAACTCATTAGACATGAGGACTGCCAGTGTGCTCATATCTAGCCACCTCCGTGAGTCCTGTACCTTTTATCGTAAGCAGTGTGGGTGTAATGTCTGAGAATAGGGTGGGTTAGAGAGGTTGCTAGGGTTCTTGATCAGCTCTTGTCATCCTAAGAAAGGATTTTTCTTTTGCTCTAGGAAAGGTACTGCACATAGAGTAACTATGTATCTGTGGACAGGACTTACCTTTATCTAACTAGGACTATTCAGCATTCACACAATGTCTGGAACATCACTAGGTCTTTACATATGTTCCTCTGTTCCTGGTGGAAGTACAAGATAACAGAGTCTCCCCTATCTCTGAGAAACAGGGACACAAAGTGACATGTTGCCAAACCTCTCTCTCTCCATGTCTGCTGCCTCATAGTCTACACACTCCAAGTGCTGACCAGATGTCAGACAGTTTGAGAAACACATTAGAGTGATGAACATTCCTGATACTGGGATGATATTTGTCCATCCAAACACAAGACAAAGATAATGGTGTCTTCAGCCTCCAGACACAAATGGTGAAATACTGAGAAGATCTTTGTGCTGACCTGAGGGTGGAGGGATAACTGAGCAAGAATGTTGGAAAACCCATCAGAAGAGACAGATGCAGAAGCTATCTGAGCTCTGCAGCACATGAGAAAAGCACAGTGCAAGAGGGGCAAATAGCAGCTGAGGGAAGTTTGGGAGACCCACAGATGTGCAAGACTGGCAAGGGACAACACAGACTTTCACTGAGACCATCTGCAAAGCAGGACTGAATGGCCTTATTGACCGTGCTGAATATGGGCTCAACTCAGATACCTATATGCAGGGGGCTACAGCTATTTGAGCTGTTCTGGGTCATCCTACCTGGCTCCAGCTGCCAGTCCAGAGCAGCTAAGGTCTCCTGGAGGCCCTGTATCGCACTTTCAACCCCCCTCTAGGAGAGTCCTATGTGTGTGCAACTCGGTCAAGTCCTGGAGATCGCTGAATTGCAGTGGAATTCCCCTCAGGAAACTATGGCCTGGGCAGAGGCAAAAACTCAACAAATCTCCATAGTTCCATTTCCTTTGAGGTAGAGTACCAATTTCCATAGAGGCATAAGAATGGAGCAGATGAAAGGTCTGCCTGCCCCAGTGCCTAGTCTCCAACAAGAGCTGCTTACACCTCCCTACCCTCTTTAGGAATGCTGCAACAGGGAGCAGTGAAAACCACATGGATGAGGTGGCTTTTGAGCTCCCAGATACTCTTCTTGGTTTGACTTGAGTTGTGACAGACTTCATTGAAACTAGCTGTCTTGAGGAGCTGGAGTAACACTGCATGTACATAGTAAAATAGGAGTTTGTTGGTTTGTCCTGGGAGGGTTTGTATCAGTCACTGTCCCAGTGAGAAACACTGATGTTGTCTCATAATTAACACTTATTTTTGTCTAATTTTCTCACCAGGAAACAACTTACCTGCCAGGCAGGCTTAACTTGTCTCAGGAAATCTTCAGTTGTTTTAAGTTGTACTCGGGGGTAAGCAACCTTGCAGTGAACACTCCAGATGCTGGGGTTTCTGGCTGCTATCATTGGTACATAGTCCCAGGTGGATGTTCCCTGCCATACGCAGCAGTTAAGGCTCTGTCTGAGCTATTTGAGCTAGAAGAGACATAGTTTGTGTCAAAGAGGTGTCCTGGTTTCCTTGTCTTACCTGAACTTAGCACACTCAGGTGTCAGTTACACAAACATGTAATTTCACAAGACAGGCTCTTTTAATAACTGTATCTTGTGCCTGGATAGGAGCCTCAAACCCAGAATGTAGGTAACTGCTGCAGATGGCTAATGTCTGGGTAACACTCACCTTTCAGATACGAGTCACTGGGACAAATTGTAATAGCTGTATTCTGTGATTTGGCTGGTGTCAGCTTGGTCTCTGAAAAAATTACATTTTCACTTAAACATTTTGGACTGTCTTGCAACCTCTGAACTCCACTCAGCACAGAAGGGCAGAGTTTCTGTTCCTCTTCAACATTGCTTTCCCTTTCTTGTTCCATTGCTTTAGGTAATCTCCAGAGAAATTGTGTCTGAGTCCTTTCCTCTCATTTACCTTGATCTCCCTCAAGAAATATTTACAGCTGTATTGGCCCTTCAGAAGGAAAGAAGCTGATGGAAGAGGAGAAGCCATGCTGATAAACTCCCACTGTGCTAGAGGGACAGAAGTACTAGCACCTGGTCCACAGCAGAGCCACAATCCAATAAATCCCAGTTTAACTGCTTCCTTCACTCTAGGAGCAGCAATGTCACTCCAGCAGAACTGGAGGATCACAGAGTCACAGGAAGAGTAAGGTTGGAAGGAACCATTAGCTGGGCCATCTGGTCCAACAGATGCTGAAGCAGAGTCATCCTAGAGCACGCTGAACAAGATGATGTCCAGATGATTCTGGAATATCTGCAGTGAAGGAGACTCCACAGCCAGGATCCCTGACCAGAAGAAGCTGGATTTTGTACTGGCCCTGCTGAGATTCATGGTCCTCTGAAGGGTTGTGGGATCCCTAATTGCCTATGGTGGAAGGCATGGGTAATGTGGTCTTTCCCTCCTTTTGAGACTGGTATTACTAGGAGGAAAATTCATGGGACAGAAAAGAGCAAAGCAAGCAAGACCCTGACCCTGAAGTATTGATCACACCAATAGTTCTGCTTCATTTCAGTTCAGTGACTTTAAAGCCATGAATTTCACACTCAGTGAGAGTGGCTAGAATTAAACAGTTTAAGCCAGGGCTCATGGGTCTATTCTCAGCTGTAGAACTACAGGAAAAAAGATGTTTTGTATGTATAATCAAGGGGATAATAGTACAGGGTGTAAAGTCTAAGGACCTGCCTTTGGTCTCAGGAGATGGGAGCTGGTTTTAGGAAGGGTGGATCTCCCTGTTTGTGCCATAGGGCACTCATATGTCTCCTGCAGTGTGCATGCCAGGTGTCTGCAAGTGAGGAGTGGCGACGCAGAGCTTTCCCACGCCTGAGACCCTTTGCTGGTCTGGGCATGAGCCTTTGAGTGTCTTTAATGTAGAAAGAGAGAGAGCAGCACCACCCTGCCCCTGGGCAGGCAGGGAGAAGGTGTACGCTGAAGATAATGTTGTGCACCAATGGAGACAGCCTGTACAAAACATTTGCTATTCAATCACTTTGGTTAAGTGGCTCAGTATTTTCTCTTCCCATGACCTCTTCTCCACTCAACCCTTTTATGTGCTTCTTCCGCGTTTCGGCATCTCTTAATTTGTCTTCCAGGTTTTGGTCTGTTCCTGTCTTTCATGAAGGCACTCTTCCTCTTTTTCGGTGTTTTTTCTTCTGCTCTCCTCCCCTCTGACTTCTAGCAGAGTCCTCCAGCTCCATTTATACTTGTGACTGATGAAGGTGGAGGGGGGAAGGACCAGCCCTGACAAAGCAAGCTGTGAATTTGGGGGCACAGAGGATCTGGGAGTTCTTTCTCCAGGCTAGCAGCCAGCCACATTTCTCTGAAGGGCTGTCATAAAATATTCCCAGCATTTTATCAAAGAGGTGATGCTGTCATGTGTTTGTTTATTATTTCCCTTCAGGGCTTGGTCTCTTCGTGCCTTCTTCCTTTCATTTTTGAGGAGGAAATATGTGCAGCTCTGTCAGCCCCTTGGGGGAAAGTAAGACACAAAGGGAACAAGGGTAATGAGAGCCTTTTCCTGAGCCAAGGTAGCACAGCTTTGTGGTCACCTATGCCCTAAACATGTGGGAACCAAGCTCAGCTCTCCAGGATGCTAAGACAGGAGTTGGTTACTGGAGGAAAGAGCCATGGCAGGGAATCAGGGACATAGCTTGTGTGCTGTCCCCTGGACCCTTCCAGCTTTGTCCCTCCACCTGTTCTCCTCTCTCCCTCTCTCACCCTCCAAGGTCTCTGACCTTGACCAGGCTTCTCCTACTGTTCCCAAACCTTCCTCTCTGAGAGGGTCCTCACCATGTCCCCTCCTCGCAGCCAGTGAAATCACTCAGCCATTTCAGATGAACTCTGAGAAAATCTGTCTAAATCCTTCCCTCCTCCATCCTCTTGCTCTCCTATTGAAGCCTGCCTCACTGGGGATTTCACTGGGTAGAGGTTCACCAGGGACTTTTCCATGGTGGTGATAAATGGAGGGACAGAGGCAGGTGGATCCCCTTCCCCTGATGCCTTCTTGTCCCAGCCTTTGTTCCATACATGTACCATGCCATGGCCTTGCTTGAGGCACCACTTGAGCCTGGAATCAGGGCTCCTTCCGATGACACCCTGGTTTGTGTATCTGCTTGCTGTTAGATTATTGGAAACTAAAGAAGTCTTGGATTTAGGATAAACATTACTTAGCAAAACCCAAAATATCAGTGTGCTATCAATGTCCTTCTTATACCATAGACAAAACACAGCACTGTAGCTGTTACTAGGAAAATGACTAAGAAAATGAACTCTTAGCCACAGTCTTATCTAGGTAAAACTCCACAGCCTGCAGCCTAAGGGTTAAGCAAATCCAGCTACTCATGCTAAGCAAACAACATGCTAAATCACACAATGCTATAACTCTGTGACTCATTCTATTTGAAACTTAAGTATTTAAGCTAAACAACTAATATCTCTCAACAGTTCTCCCTTTGTTTTTTTAAGCATTCCTGCTAATATGCTGAACAAAGTTTCTGAAGTCTTTCGAATTGTGTGGTCATTCTCCATAATTTTATGTATGCAGAAACTATCAGTAACAAGTTAAGCTTTGATGCAGTTACAGCCCTCTGAAACGTTGCCTTGACTGTTGCAAAATTTATGCCACTGCAAAAGCAATTGATTTAGAACTAACTGGTGGTCTCTTTCCATCAATCTTCCCACTGAGGTTGTGTATCAGACCAAAACCATTGGTTAATCCCTAACGCTAACAAAGAGGATCCCTTTGGGTGTTCCACTTTCCTTAAGTCACTTGTTGTGCTCAGTTTGTTTACAAATATGCCAGTATTTAAGACTCTCAATCATGTCCCTATGATACCAGCTGTGTCTTTTGTGTTCATCTCTAGGAGGCAAAGGTTTGTGCCTGTAACCACGCCAACCATCCCACACAGGAATGGTGAACTGGTCAGTTTGATTGAAGAGTCATTAACTTGTCTCATCAGTTCTACCTGTTTCAGTGACCATGAGGGATCAAATGATATCTATTGTACTTATGTGCTTAAGAGCATATGGTCCAATTTCAGATATCTGTGGGTTCAACTCCTCTCTTTATTAGCAGAGTGGAATTTGGATTCATTGTGGTACAAGTTAATTCTTTCACAAAATACAGTAGTTTGTATTCTGCCAACTTCGCCCTTAACTTCCACACAACACCTAAAATTGTGTTAAACAGCAACTAGTGTGACTGGAACAATAAGACGAAAATTTTCTTATTACCTCTGTCACAGTAGGATCATACGCGTTATCTCACAGAAAATGCTGGGTTGGAAGGGACCCATAAAGATCATCAACTCCAAGCCTTAGCCTGGAAGCTTTCTTATTTAAAAACTATCATACAAAGGCTTCTTGAACTCTGTCAGGCTTGGTGCTGTGACCACTTCCCTGGGGAGTCTGTACCAGTGCCCAACCACCCTTTGAGTGAAGAACCCTTTTCTGATATCCACCCTCAACCTCCCCTGACACAACTTCAAGCCATTCCCTCAGGTTTTGTCGTTGGTTCCCACAGAGATCAATGTCTGCCCCTCCTCTTCCCCTCGTGAGGAAGTTGTTACTTCGATGAGGTCTCCCCTCAGTCTCCTCTTCTCCAGGCTGATCAGACCATGTGACCTCAGCTGAGTCTCTTCTTTAGATTCTTCAATGACACCACCAAATTAACGATTCCGGTTTTAAGGGATCCCACACAGCTGCCTACAAGACATATAGGCCTTATGTCCATGGTGCTGTGACCAGAGGACCTAGGAAAGACAGACAGTGTACACACCGTACAAGGGCCAAAATGGAGAAGCCTCTTTATTGCAAATTCATCTGGTTTTGTAGTCCATGGATTGTTTTGGTTAATACAGCCAATAGATAAAAGGAAAGGGGGTCACATGCCATTGTTTCAGAGCTACAAGGAAGTCACAAGATGTTATTTTCATTCCTGAGACACTGCATCACAATCTGGACATTCCCTATTAATAACTTACTAGTGTCACACTTTAAGAAATTGGAACTTGGATCCTATATACCCTTAGTAGATATTTTTCTTCTCAAATTTACCACCTTTCCACCACTCTGTATCATCTATCCTTTTTAGTTTCATACTTAGCAACGCTGTAGATGTCACAAGTGTCAACAGGATCAGGAGTAGTATAATATCTCGTTTGATTCTCTGTTGATTTTCAAGACTCCGTCATCCATCAGCTGGCTTGGCTGTACACTGCTTGTTTGATGTGAAAGCAGTACATCTAATTTTCTTTTCCTAAAACCTTAACATAAAAACGAAAATACAATCAGACAGCATATGGTCCTTCCCATTTTGTGTTCAATTTTGTTTTTCAGAAAAAGACTTTAATCAAGACTTTGTCTGCAAGCCACTTATCATATACTTGCATTTCAGATAGTATGAGTTGGAACCATTGGACACATTTCCTTTTATATTTAATCCTTTTTTCATATATATGTCTTACTGGAGTGGCCTGCTGCAAAGGGAATCCAGTCCCAGCAGTTAAAGTCTTGAGTCATGTGTGTGCGAGTCCTGAAACGGTGTGAGAATGCACGGGCAAAGGCTTCTCCTTTAACATGTGTCATGCTCTTTTCCTTCCTTGCTGTCTTTCTCTTGTGCATGTTTGGGAGCATTGTGAAGCACATCACTGAGAAACTCCACTTCAAAGCCAGGAGGAAACATGAACAAGGAAATGACTGAAAAATGTCTGTGTGGGACTTCCTTCATGATGAACGCCATTTCTAGTAGCTTTGGTCTTCTATTTTTCTCTCTTCTGCCATCACAGATATCCCATGCACAGATGTCTCTGGGGGAAGGTTTGTGTTGCGGATTAGCTCTTGGCTATACCCTGTAGTATCAGCTGTAGACCAGGCAGATAAGCAGAAAATTCTCAGTATTTTTTCCTATGGGGTTTTGTTTAGCTTCTTCAAAGGAAACCCAGGAAAAGTCTTCTAGAGTGATCTGTGTTCAAACAAGCTCCCGGCTGCAAAACAAGCCTCATCTCTGCCTGGAGTCCATGGCTCATGTAGTACTCTTCATCTCTTGATTTTAGCATACGAAAGCACAGCAGGCAGGGAAATCTACCCACACAAGAAGTGTTCTCTCCTGCAGGGGATAATTTTACTCTTGGAGACATGCAATGAGATGATTATCCACTTCTGTCTGGTTTCCCCAAGAGACCAGTAATATATGATTTTGCAGTATGGGTGTGCTCTCCCACAACCTTTGAACAATTTATCTCATTGAAGGCAAATATGGAAGAAGGACAGACACAGCATGGGCAAAGAATTCCTACAGAGAGAGCCCGTTGATTTCCTCTTCCTGAAAGCTCTGCCTGGGGCAGCCCCGCCAGGCCTGAGTCTCTCCGAGAGAGGCCAAACCCTGCCACAGGTGTCTCAATCCCGTGAAGTCCTGCTGCCCCTTTTATCAGACTCATTGTCCTGTACCTTCTAGGAGAAGGACCAGACACCCTTCAATTCTCCAGGGACATTCTGCCAGGGACCCTGCTGCTCCAAGGACTTCATCCATTTGCTGAAGGCCAACCATGACCTCATGAGGCTGTGCCTGTACTTTCTTTGGGTATTGCTCAGAGAAAAGAGACAAAGGAGATGTGAGAGGTGGAAGAGGAGAATATTCCACTTCTTGGCTGGATGGAGGCTCCCCAGCTCCATCCAAGCTCTGGGCACATAGGACATTGCAAAGGATGTATGAGCAGTACTGACCCTGGGCACTGGGACATTCTGAACTAAACATGTTACTGAAGCCCTCCATTATTAGGCACAGAGTTCCTAGGAATCTTCCCCACCCTTGATGTTAAACTTTCTAAAAGTGTTCAGATTGAAGAAAGTTCATGTTTTCTTTATGCTGTTCTGTCATTTTCCTGATCCATATGATGGGGATATAACAATTTGTGGGTTACACATGAGTTCAAAACCACCAGTAATTTAGACCCTGAGTGTAACAGCAGTATTTGAAGAGCATTGAGGTCAGCTGCAAATAAGATGTTGGTTAACATTCTATTGACTATGTTGTCCAATTAGGCTTTTATTGTTTTACTGTCCACACAGTGCCAGTGTACACCAAAAGGCACAGGAACGTGTTTGGGTTGCCCCAGAAGCTGATTGTTGGAGCCTGGGGCACCAGGGAATGGGCAGGAGCATCTCTGAGGTGCTGAGAGACACATAGAGTGCCCTGGAGCACAGGGAGCATTCGCACACCCAAATGCATCCAGGGACTGCCTGGGTCTATGGAAAGCCACACAGGGAGTCCTGGGGCCTCCAATAGCAGAGCACAGGACGTGGGCTGGGCCAGGACCAGCTGGGCCATGGACGCTGGCCGTGGGCCATGGACGCTGGCCGTGTCAAGGTCCAATGCGCGGCTCTCAGCCTGTGGCAGCAGAACCCAAGGTCCTTCTGGAGGGGTGTGGATGGTGGTGAGGGTAGCCCTGAAGTAGTGCTGGAGGTGGGGGGCACTGCCTCGATCCTAGTACAGCTCACCCTGGCTGAGCTTTGGGGAGCCCAAAGCTGCTGAGGCTCAGCTCCACTCCCCAGCTGCGAGACAGAGTGATGGCCAGAGGCGGTTCAGAGATCACAGCTCGTCTCACAGCAGCACAACTCTGGGCATGGGCTTGTCCTCCCTCCAGTGGCTCTGTGTGCTTTTGCTCATCTCAACCATTCTGCTGGGCAAGCTGACATGGGATGTGCTTCTTGAGGACCTGCTACACAGGTCCAGGGAGAACCCCCTTGGCATTTTTATAAATATCTCTTACTGGATACAGAAATGAGATGGTATTATTGACCCCATTGAGGGGGGTATTAGTAAGCATGACATTTATCAGATAACAGAGATTTAACATCCATTAACAAGCCATTAGAAAAGATACAACTGCACTGCATAGCAAAGCTCATTTTCATTCAGGGACATTGGACCTCCTAAGTCATGGTGAATTAGGAAGTCCAAGTTATAATGTCCTTTTTGCGTATCAGCTGAGATAGAGTTAAATTTCTCCCTTGTAGCTGGTAAAATGCTGTGATTTTGATTTAGTATGAGAATAATGCTGATACTACACTGATGTTTTAGTTGTTACTCAGTAGGGCTCACTTTAAATCAAGCACTTTTTAGTTTCCCATGTCGTGCCAGTGAGCAGCTGCACAAGAAGCTGGGTGGGAGCATGGCCAGGAGAGCAGACCTGAATTGTCCATAGAGACATTCCATACCATAGCGTATCATATCCTGTACATATACCATTGGAAATTGGCTGTGAGGGGCTGATTGCTGCTGGAAACAGGCTGAGCATTGGTAGTGAGCAATTGTGTTGTGTGTCACTTGTCTTTCTTGGGCTTTATTCCTCTCATTCTGTTGTCTTCATTATTGTTGTTATTATTACCATTATTGTCGCTGGCTGTGTAGCACAAAGTTAGTTAAACCATGACAGTCTCCTAGGATGGTATTGGGAAGGAGTCTCCTGTGATAACTATCTTAGAGTTGAAATAATACATTTATATAGTTTATGTATTTATATATACACATACATTTTTTAACTTGGAAACCCATCTTTGTTTAAAAAGGAATTGGCATGAAAGTGACTATTCTTTTAAGAGAGGGAAGCCTATTTTGGCTAAGCAGGTTGTTCTGCATGACTGCCATCTGGAAAGACACAGTTCTCTCCATATTCATCTGGTGATTGCTGACTCTTAGTTGTAGCTTGTTTTCCCATCTGTGGAAATACAGCTACTGGGGAACCATCCCCCACAAAAAAAAAAAACAACAAAAAAACAAACCCAAGGAGAAAAGGACCTTTGGGAACAGCCTTTGGCTCTTTCAGGTTGTCATTGGGCAAACTAGGCCCAAACATCAAATCTTGACTCACTGCCCTAAGTTAACTCATAAAATGTCTATCATTCTGTGCTGTTACTCATTTCTGGGAAGACAATTACATTTGTCTCTCTGGTTTTGAAGGAAAATGTGTGCTGTTGCAGGGAGTAGAGTTGGCTCATGGAAGAAGGTGGTGTAAGATCCCAGCACAGCATCGCATCCACCTGCCCACCAGCTGTTAGATGTCTGAGCCTGCATCCTTGGCACTTGGTGACCATGGAGCAGACTCCTCATCATGTGTTTGTCAGTCATCTTTCTTATTTTCTCTCTTGTGAGAACACAAAAATGAGCAATGAGGACAAGGATCAAAGCTTCAAGGCCCTGGAGGAACTGTGGGTGAATCACATGGATGCTCTCCAGATGTGAGGCAAACACAATCAAATTGTCAGGCTGCTGCAGAGATCATGCTGGGAAAGGAATAACTCTCTCCTGGGAGGATAAAGTGAGCACAAAGGCCCAGAGTGGGGAAGAAAGGTGATTTTTCTTTCAGCTTTTCCTCATCATAGCCCTGTTGCAATGCTTGTCTGAGGGGCTTGGAGCTGTGGAGTTGATGGCTTGGTCTCCTAGGCTTGTTCTCCCAGAGGCGTGAGTGCAGCTGGCGCAATCTAAACCTTTAATTTAGCTTGTATTTGTGCTAATGCATGGTCAGTGTTAGAATGCTGCAGCTGCCAAGGAGCATAAACCACATTTATTTTTCAGCTACATTTGTAGTGGAAAAGTACTTTTATTGGGGGATTGGTGTGGGGTCTTTTATTCCACAATTCTCTTTCCATTAATGGATGCAGCTTCAGGGTATTCAGTCTTTATGGCCAAGGCATCAAACCTGCAGTTTCCTGCTCTAAGAGTTTTTCAACACACTGAAGTGTGTCCTCCAGCTCACAGTTCAAAGGGTAATTTGCCGAAAAATCTTTTTAGGTCTGTAAAAAGACACACATCCACAGTCTAGAAGGGAAAATACGATTGTGCCCATACTTACTGCTTGACATATGTGGCCATGCCTCAGTGAAGATGGGGAGCCCTGGTTTTATTACATTATTTAAAGAAAAATGGAATCATCGGTCACAGTCCACATGGATTCACAAAAGGAAAGAAAGTCCTGTTTAACTAATTTGATATCCTTCTATGATAAGGTCACCCACCTAGTGGATGAAGGATGGTGGATGTAGTTTTTCTGTATTTTAAGAAGGGTTTTGATACTACTGCTCATGAATGTCCAGCTCTGATATACACAGGCTCATGGTATGCTGGGTGAAGAACTATCTGAAAGTCAGGGCTCAAAGGGTTGTAATATATGGGGCCACATCTGGCAGGCATCTGTCGCCAATGATTTTCCCCAGAGCTGATTCTATTCAATGTGTCTATCGACAGTATGCATGCAGAAGTTGAATGCATCATAAGCAAGTTGACAATCACTGTAGGTCTTTTTCAACAGAAATAGTCTAATCTCTTTTTCTGATGTAAGATGACAACTACTTTTAAGGAACCTTCCCTGCCTGACCACCCAGGACCCACTCTGGCAGTCATCCTCATACCACCTGAGCTGGGACCAAGGCCCTTTCCCAGCTAGAGATCCCACACTCACACAGGCAGACAAGGTTTTCTTACTGGCTTGACCCCAGGTTTCCCATAGCAGAGTGTCGAATGTCTGGGTCCTTAAAATGCTTTAATCACAGACCAATAACAGAGTAGCAGCTCAAGCTGGTGTCTCCAAGGCTGGACCCTGAACAAAGGAACCTGTGGGCTTTTATATCCTTACAGTCAAAGGGAAGAAAAGTCTGGAATCATTGGGAAAGTGGAGTCATTGGCTCTTACTATGTCTCTGAGTGTCTGGTCTCCTGGCCAGGTTACAGGTATCCCTGGCCTTTGTGTTGCAAAGGGTCAACAGTTCGCATCTTCTTGCCTGTGGTTTGGAATCAGGCTTCTGCCCCTAGAGCTCAACGCACAGCTCACACACTGAGCAATGTGTGATAAATGTTTTCTTCAACATCATCCTCCCCTTCCCCTTCTGTTTTTTTCTTTTTTTTTTTTCTTAGCTGATGTCTGTTCTTATTCTTTGCCTTTGGGGCTGGATATGTTTCTTATAGGAGTCTATCTGAATCTGTCTTTCTAGCATTTTTCATCAATCAGCTATGGCTTCAATATTGTGTAGAAAATTAATTTGTCATACAGAGCCTGGACTAGAGACAACTATGAGATGACTCATGTTTTCCAGCCTTGTTAGTGTCCAGGGCAACACTTCCCCTCCCAGCATGGCTCTGCAGGAAGCTATATGGGCTTGACCTGAAAGCTAGCAGGCACCATCACCTTGCTCCCTCTGCACTCAGCTCTGGAGATGTGAGATTAGTTAAGATTTTTGAAGAAGTTTCCCATTTCTTAAGAAAGCCATATTTTGCTGAAAAACTATTTAAATAAAAACATTGAGTGACTGTAGTGTTAGATGTCGGCTCTACTTCCAGACACCATTTCCGCAGATTATTGTTATAGTTTTTATGTATTTCTTCCTCACCACCTCCTCTCTGTTGCCATAATAGAGAGTAAGTCACCTAAATGTGGACATGAAGTCCCCCGTGCCTCACAGCTCTTGAGGACACATGCCCTTTTCATAGTGGTTATAATCAATGTTGGACAAGAACAACAGCTGAGTGAAGACCCATGAGACAGAAGAAGAGAGTGAGACACTAAGGATCAACCTGAAAATGGTGGTGTGAACACAGAGGGGCGTCAGAAGGTGAGGGGCAAGGGAAATTCCCTAAAGAATGAGGTCCATAAGATAAAAGACAAAGGGACATATTTGAAAAACAGGCAATACAAGATACCTAGACTACCCAGGCTGGGAATCAAACCCTTTGTGGTGACCACTGATGGCATCCCACATGGGATTTGACCAAATGAAGGAAGTGCTCACACATCTTGGTGATATACTTCCCTATCAGCACAGTAACTCCCTGTCAACCCAATGTCTAATTGATCCTTTCAGCTTTGTGCTGAGTCCTTGGCTTGATCCTTGTTAAGGCTGGCTTATGCCTTTGGTCTAGTAGCTGACATAGGACATGAATTCAGATTTCCTGATTCTCCTTTCCCTCTTGGTATACTCTGGATGATGGGCATGTGAACAGTGACAACCAAGGTATTACAGCTTATTGAATTGTGGTGGGCTGCAATGACTGTGTGTCCTCAGCCTGCCCCATCTGCTAAGACATTTGTCACCAACTCTTTGGCCATGAATTCACAACACTAAAAATATAGTCCACTATTACTGAGTTAGGCAATGCTATTATTCAAAAAGAGGAAAAAAAGAAGAGCAATTGGATTAAGGTAAGGAAGAGTGTGAGACCAGAGACACACTTTTTTGTACCTTGATGATGTTGCAAAGGTAGCCAGTCACTGCAGTTACAGGCATCGTAACAAAACCCACAGTACAGCCTTTATGGGGGAACTCAGAAGCTCTTCCCACTGTCCTGCTGCACTGCAAAGAGCTTTCCTGGAAAAGCCTTCTTTTTCATGTGCCCTCTCCATTACCTGCCCCCCAGTGTTGTCTGTACATGTGAGTGACGTACATCTTAAACCCCTTTAGTTTCCTGGAGTATTGTATTATCATGACCAAGAAAGAGCACTATTACACCCATTGGCAATTGATTCATTCGGAACTGCAATGCCAGTCAAGCTAAACAAAAGTAAACAAAAAATTTGTATGTGGAAGCAAACCAAACAGAAGAGCCTAATGTACTGAAAGAAGAGTTGAATAAGAGAAAACCACATTTTGTACTAGTCATCCTAATGCTGGCCTGTGTGACCTCTCTCACCATGCATCACAGAGCCAACTCAGGATCCCTTTTTCTACCTGTCCTTCTGTGGTTTCCATATGCAAACTACACAGCTCTAAATTGTCCTTCATGGGAGCAAACACACATTTTAATATTTATCTTCCTTTTGTACAGAAACTTGGTGTGGAGTTCTGTTCAGATTCAAATCTTGCCTTCCCTCCTTACAAATGAGCTCTTTTATTACTGAATTGATTAAGAGGCAGTCTGTTCCCTGTGAAATTACTTGATCTGAATTGCTGTCATAAGGTGGGGCAGGACATTTGTTCTCCTATGTGTGCTCGCATACGTGGCTCACTACAAGCTCTGGATTGAGACTGAAAATGAGTAAGTCAAGGATAGTTTAGCTAAAAGCGAATGGTCCCTGACCTAGATTTTGAGGGCTGGATTCCTTTATTCATATTCAACATGAACATGAGACTGCTTTAGTTAGGAAGCTACTGAGCTGTGTTAATACCAAAAGATAAACTACTCTGGAATGGATGTTATTTTAGATTACCAGTGTCCAGTACACATTTTGTTAATAGCGCTGGCAACTTGGACAGTGTCTATCACAGACCACTCATCACTATTCCCAGGCTGGCATGGGAACTTTTAAGATGTATATGCCTGAAACACATCATAAATATCTGGCTTATTTTTTAACTGAAGCAATTCCATGAACCCTTGTATGTCCACACAAAAAGCTAGAAAAGCTGATGGGAGACCTGTATCCCAGAAGCTTTGGTCTGAAGGCATTTTCAGCAATGTACAACACACCCAGGGAGATTGGAAGATTTGATCCCAGCCCCACTCACAGCACTTTACACACAATGGTTAATAAAATATAAAAAGTACCCCAGTTTTGCATCTAATTAGGGGATGAGAATTTGACTTGAAATTGCAGGGACAAATCAATGGGTTTGTCTCCTTCATCCCCTCTGAAAAGGATGCCTTTTGTTAAGTCTTGTGTCTTCAGCTATGTTGAGTGTTGACCCAGGATATTAAACTTGTGATTGCAATCATGTTGTTGCTATATATAGCTACTACCCAGTTATTGCATTGTCACTGGCCATGCAAAAAACCCTTCTATGTTGTATTCAATAAATTGTACTGTTTGTGAACCCGACTGGCTCCTTTGAATATGACTATGATTCATTGAATATTTGTGTATCTGGTGTTGGACCTCTAGTTATGTTTCTGCAACACCAGTTAAAAGCTTTTCCTCATGTCCATTGTAGACCTCTCAAACTTCAGTTTGTTGCTCCTTGTTGTACCACTTGCCCCTGGTGAGGAGATCTCTGTTGCTGTAGTTCAACCATTTGTCTGCTATTTGATCTCCTCTTCAGACTCCTCTTCACCAGACTAACCAATGCCAGCTCCCTAGACACTGTTCCTAGGACACATGCCCTGTCTCTTGATCCTGGTAGCCCTCCTCTGCTCCTTTTCTAGTTTCTTGATGTCTGGTTTCAGATGTTGAACTAAGGGCCCAGCTTCTTTGGTCTGCTTGCCTCGATGGTCCTAATGTAGCTCAGTATGTGGTTTGCCCAACTTGCATTGGGAGCATATCGTTGGCTCATAATTAGTCTGGGATTAACAATATGGTAAAACATCACAGTCAGGCCAGGGTAGGGCAAGAATATCTGTCATCAATATCTGCTCTGATGGTGGACTCTTCCCCCCAGACTCACAGACAACTGGTAACGCTGGTGCTCAATTTGTACACAAAACATTGATCATGCCAAAGGACTGTTCTTCAGCCACCTGTGAATAAAAAAGTCATAGCAGCAGACATGCACTCGAAGAGATCTCAAAGGAAAACCTGATTTCTTTGTGAAGAGGGCTGTGATTTAACTTCTCTCTTTGACTTACTCTGAAGCCCAGTGCCCCAAAAACATACTAAGGAGCAGTGTGGGAAGCACCATCATTTAAAATAATACCTGTATGGCTTGTGGTCTGTAAATATCTCATCTGATATTGCTGAGGATCTTAGCTCTGATATCCTGGGAAAGTTCCAACACAGATAATTGCCTCCTGCCTAATTCAATCCACATTTAATGGAGTGGCAACACTCAAATGAATGCCCCAGGGTAGATTACTGGTGGGAATCAAGAGTGCATAGAAAAAACATTAAGAAAGAGAGATGGAAATCCATCGAGAATCAATGTTTGGGGAAAAGCACTCCTCCACTGCCCCAGAAAGTCCTGAACCAATTTCTCACTTTCAGCTGTGCCTACCTGAATATACAGAAAGTCATCTTGGGTTGTGCTTCTTCTAGAAGAGCGACGTCATGAAGGATTATGTTGTGGATAGTGTCATGAGGTATGCCACAATTCCTTATGCCAAACTATAAGTAAACATCATTTTCTCTCCAGACCTTTTCAGTAAGTGTTACGTAGACATGAACTTTTGTTTCCCTGTGCGTGCTGTCCCTCCTATGAAAGGAAGGCATCCTACTTGCTAGCACTGGTGGGAGGGCAGCAGTACTGTGACAATACAATTCTTGTAATATGGCTATTGATGCACACTGTGCATTCAGAGCTGACAGCATTTACATCCTGTGTCTATCTGTGTCCAGTATTCAAACATGTTGTCTGCAAAGGAAAATCAGAAATACTGCTAGGATAGCTGGAGGTAGGCATGTCAGATGAACAAGGAGATCTGTCAAGTCTCAGACATGGGTAAGCTGATGTGTGCTCCTGTATTGCATGTTCTTGTACAGCTCTCTGCACACATGGAGTAAACTGAAATGGGTTGTTTTTGCTGAAGATCTTCCTTAAAAGTGCAGAAGACAAGGCAGAGCTGACCTCTCCTCTCCTCTCCTCTCCTCTCCTCTCCTCTCCTCTCTTTATATCTGTCAAGTTTTTTAGTTTCCTTAGTAGACTGACAGCCCTGCTGGGCTCCAGGTTCCTCTGAGGCAGATGCTGCATATGCATCATGACATGCATATGTCAGAGATCCTACAGCCAGATAGCTCAGGGCAGGATAAGAGGGCTGTTCTCCCTCACTGCATAATCTTGTAAATTTCCCATCACAGAATTGTTGGAGTTGAAAAGGACTTTAAAGATTACTTAGTTCCAATCCCCAATGTCATTTCCACCTATGCAGCCTGGAGATTCCCTCTCCCAACTCCCTGTTAGCAATAAGGGAATAGCTGCTTGTAAATCCCAGGTGGTGCTCCTGAGCAAACCAGCCTCGGCAGGGAAGTTAGCCCAAAGTCTTCAATTCATCTTTGAGCCCCGAGAGCAGATCTGCTGCAGTCTGTGCAAGTACAGAAGGAGAAAACTAAGAGTAGGACTGACTAGATTTTTCCATTTCAATCTGAACTGAATCAATTACTCATCCAACTGTGCTTTCCTTGTTATGCACTTAAGGGATATTCTCACGTAAGTGCATTCTGAGGCAGAAACTTTTTTTAGAGGGTGTGTAATAATTCAAATAGCAAGCTGTGGCAGCTCTCCTTGGCAAGCTGGAAGTATTGAAAGGATCTTGGCTTCAGTAGATGAAGATAATTGGGGGGATTGGACAAAGGAGAAAGAAGAGCAGGGAGAGAGCTCATTTCATCCAGTTATGCATACAGAATGTTAAGTAATCACATAACTTACTTGTAATGATTCATCTTGGTGATGTCTTGTTAAAGTTCTGGGCTAGTTGTGTCTTGCATCTATGCTCTAGGCTGAAAAGGGACAAAAAACATCTCTGGTTTTCAGTGCTTGTTAAATATTACATAATGGACTCAGCTCCCTTTCTAGTGGATGCAGAGGCTGACTGAAGGGGTTAGTATGCCTGGGTGTGGGCCTTTGAACTGGCAGTATCAGCCCACAAGTGGTGGAAGGTATCTCTGAAATGAGGGGAGACATGTACTTCTAGACAATGGAAAACATGGGACTTTGCCAGCAGGCTGCTTTTGGCAAAGTCTGCTCTTGCCAACTGTAACCTTGGCAGAGACGACATACAAACCATGCACATGCCTTCCTTCTGCTGACATTAATTAACCATTTCCTCTGGTGCCAAAGGCATTTTGGATCAGCAGGCACTGGACTATTGTCCAGGATTACTGTGCTTTAGTTCTGGCTTTGGCTTATGCAGATTTTCTTCATCCTTGCCTTGGAACCTCTGTCTGCAGACTGTAGGCGGAAGAAGCAGTTTTCTTTGGCCTTGACACAGTGGGTTCAAGGTGCAAAGTTAAAGAAGGAAGAGCTTTTTTCCCCTCGGTATGAATGTTGGCCCAGCCAGCCTAGCACAGGAAGGGTTATAGGCACATGTTGTTATTGGTGACAAGCTGAAGTGTCATGTTCTTAGGTTTGAATGTATAGAAAGCAAAATTTTGGACAGCCTGGGGCAAAGGAAGGTCTAGGAAATGGGAATCACCAAATCATTTCTGGAATGGGGATGTCATAAGAGACCTATGGCACATTTGAGTTTCCAAGTATTGAGTGCTACATTTCAGCCCCATATGATGATGTATTTATATATCTGATTAATATATTTTGATATATATATCATATATATCATCATATATTGAGTTATTTTAGCTTCCCTTGCAGGGGGTCCACTAAACTGCTCTGTCCATGATGGAAGTGTGCCTACATCCCAAAAGATGAATGTGAAATCTTGCAATATGTCCCAGCAAAGAAGCCAGTGACTGCATGATTAATGGAGGAGGGGAACTGTGCTTCCAGACTCCTCAGTACCAGGACTGTCTGCTGCTGGGTCATGTTACAACACAGATTTGAACTAAAACAGTCTTGAGTCCCGAATAAATTTAAACTCAGTTGGCCAAGAGGCATAACAGACTTCAGGAAGCAGATATACTTTTACACATGACTGACCCCACACACCCACTGTCCTGAAGACAGAGTTAGAGTGGAGTTCCTTGCCCAAGTCAACAAAGCCAAACGCAGACTGCTACCACCTTGCCCTCTCTGTCCCTCCCAGCATGGCCACATGGCTGACAATGTTGCCCTCTTCATTGCTGAATGAGGGTTAGATAGATCTACTCCCTGAACTGCCTTTCCAGGGGAGCGTAAGAGCACTGGCAGTAGTGCAAGGGAGAAGGAGAAGAAAATAGAAGGACACACAAAGCCAACAATATGGGAGAAGGAAGTGGTTAACTGCCGTGGTTAACTGCCATGGCGAGATACTATATGGGCTTAGTGCAGTCAGATGACACCTGATTTGACCTAGAGACAGCATAGTACAGTCTGTGCTGGGTCTAATCCAGAATAAAACCTGCCAGGTCAGAGTTAATCCTTGAAATACATTTCTGTCAGCAATATCAATTTGTGTTTCACCACAGCTTAGCTTCACACGGCTACAGCTTCTTTTTCTGGCACTAGGAGCCCTTTGGATGCATATGGTGAGGGGCATTGGTTTTCTGCTTCCCCTGCTCCATCCTCAAGAACAATTCTGATCTCATAGGCCAGTATGGCAGGAAATATCTATTCCTTGGCACAGTCAAAAAGGCAGTTTAAGACCTGCAGCTATTTTCCCCATGTTCGTAAATAGCAGGTCTTGATGGGTGCAAACCTGTGTGAAACACAAAAGCTATTACCTTAGCAACTGGTGGTATAACAATAGATCAGGGTAGCTGAAGCAAGCCTCACTTGATGCTGTTTGTCTTGCCTCAACTGAGCATTGCTTCCAGTGTGTGAGAGTTTTTACTGTCTCTCATCCTGCCACATGGGGTTGCCACCACAGTGGGACTGTCAAGAGGAGAGAGTGATGCGAGTGCAAGGAGCAGGTCCTTCACAAGATCACGTTTGCCAGGGAACTTGTGCTGTCAGTGACATCGTGAGCAAGACAATTATCTCACCTGTGTTCAGGTCTCTAAAGCATTTAGGACCTGGCGTTGCCTCTTTCTGTGCAGAAGTAAAGTGCTGGGATAACTGGATCTGTGGCATTTATATTTCCCTAGGAACTGTGTAAAGCAAAGAGCTATCAGAGCATCTCATGAATCCATGGGTTTTATAGCTTCGGATCACCTGATATGGGGAATATTATAGGGGTAATGCAATGCACAGGCTCATTGCATGAGATTCAGCTTGCAGGCCAAGACTGCCATTCAGGCAATCAAATGCGTTTAGTCACCATTTGAGATGCTCCACAGCATCTGAAAAATGCTCGTATCGGGTCAGACACAGTAACTACAGCAAACCCCTAAGAGCAGCTTTGCATGGCAACTCAAAGGGAGTATGTAGCAGATTTGAGTCCTATCTCAACAGCTCTGCTTGAGGTCACGTACCATCTTAACCCTGTGCTGCCCTAAAAACAAGCACTTCATCTTCAGCCACAAAACTGACAGGATTTTGAAGTCCAGATTGCAATGCTATGATGTGCAGTTATGCTTGATTTATTTCTCCATTCAGTCTTGGGATATGTGATAAGAAGAGTGTGTAAGTCTTTCCCAGAGCCTCAGCTTCATCTCTTCTTTTATCTTTATTTGCAACTCCTTTTTGCCCTGTAATCTGAGGTGAGGTGACTGTCACAATAAGGTTTTCCATGCAGCCAGTGAATGTAATTTTGGCATTCTTTATACTGAGATACAGATACTTTAAAGACCTCATTAAGGCAATGCAGAGGTCCAGAACACAGTTTTACTCCTCAATCTTTCACTCTGTGTTCATGCAAAAGTTAAAAATTAAAGATGACAAAATCTTTCTTTAAAAATGTTATATTGAGAATACTTTGCACTAATATGAAACTGTCCTAGTCTTTTAATAATCCTATAATCCCTGTTTTAAATATTTGCCTTTCTTCTTTCATATTTGTTTTCATTTTCATTCTGTATCCACCTAATTTATCATTTCCATGCATTTCATATCACTAGTACTGGAATTTCCCATGTCTTATCTGTATGGCATTATTTTTATTTTCTCATTATACTGCATGATTAACTTGTTATGTAAAACTCTTTTAATCTGTTCCATAAAACCTAATGTCTCTGGGGCAGGCTCATTAAAATCTTGTGGTTTTCCAGATGATTCCTTGAGGCCTAAAAGGCACACAACCCTTATCCTTTTGTCAGTATATCATCCCTATTAAATGCATTTGTAATACCTCAGGTTTGAAGAAGTGGGGTAGACAGATTACAGACCACATTTGGGGGGATTTTTTTTGTCACTGATAAGTTAAGAAACTTTTATATTGGTGGATATTCTTCTTGTAACACTTTGATTTCATATAAACAAACAGTTTGCAAAGGACACCAAGATGTCAGTAGCATGGTCTCCTGACTTGCTGAAACCAGTTGCTCTTTGGTTGGTGCAGCAGAATGAGGGCCTATGTGTGAAAATGCATTTATTATCATACATTAACCCGAAGAAAGCTTCTTGCCAGAAGGGTTTTTATCCCCACAATGAGGGTGCTTGGTAGTGAGTGAGAATCTCTGTTAACGTCCTTTTGGGCTAAGTAGGTATGAGCATGACATAGAATTATAGAATTGTTGAAGCTGGAGAAGACCTCCAGGATGACTAAATTCAACTGTCAGCCCTGCACCACCACCATGCCCACCATGCCCTCATGTGCCATATCCACATGTGTTTTGAACACCTCCAGGGATGGTGACTCCATCACTTCCCTGGGCAACCTGTTCCAGTATTTTACAAGACTTTTCAGTGAAGATTTTTTCCATAATATCATCTAAACCCCTCCTGGTTCAACTTGAGGCCATTTCACCTCATGCTATTGCTTGTTACTGGGAAGAAGAGAACAAATGCCACCTGGATACATCCTCCTTTCAGGGAGTTATAGTGAGTAATAGAGTCACCCTGAGCTGCTTTTTCTCCAGACTAGACACTCCCAGCTCACTCAGCTGTTCTTTATCAGACTTGTGCTCCAGGCATTGCCCCAGCTCTGTTGCCCTTCTCTGGACATGCTCTAGCACCTCAAAGTCTTTCTCGTAATGAAGTGCTCAAAACTGAACACAGAGTCCAAGGTAAAATTCATGGAACATCCATGGAACAGTTTGATTGTCCCTTGCAAGGTTGCTCAGGCGACCTGTTTCTTTCTGTCTTGTCCTTTCCAGTCTGTCCATCTGAGGATAAGCAGTGTCAAAGTAATTTTTCTTGTTGCATACACAGATATGGACACCAGCTACTGGTAGCTGCCACTGGTTTATGACCCCCCCCCTCCATCCCTGGTGCAAGTACCTCCATGCAGCACAAGGCAGCACTTTTTGGTCTGGATCCTGGAGGCACCCCCATACTCAACCTGCTCATGGGACCTGATCTGATGTCTCCACACAGTGCTGTGCCATGAGCCGTACCGGCTTTCGCTGACCTACCACAAGCGTCTCAATTTCTGAGTGCTGTGGAGGTTTGCTTGGATCTCGCCCCCTACTGTTCATTGTTTGCTGTTTCTGGATATTCATCCGATATTTGTGAAAGATCATCTAATTCCATGTCCCTGCCATGTACAGGACATCTTTTACAAGATCAAGTTGCTCAGAGTTCCAACCAGCTTGCCCTAAAACACTTCCAGGGATGGGGCATCCACAAGTTCTCTGGGCAACCTATGATAGTGCCTCACCACTCTCATAATAAAGATTTTTTCCTCATATATAATCTAAACATGCTTTCTTTCAGCTTGAAATATCCCACTGCATTACAGCTTGTCAAACAGTTGTTTTGCCTGGAGGCTTGACATATGTTGGTCAGTGATCCCATTCCATCATGAATGTGTAAGAAAATGAAAGAACAATGAGACAAACCCAACAACAGATTTTGCTTACTGAAAGTGACTGTGGATTAAAAAATCTGCTGAAACCAATGCAGACCTTGAGCAAACACGTTCTTCTTAGTACTGTATGTCATATTCATTTGGGAATACCTTTATTTTATGATGCTTATCACACAATGAGTAATGCTGGATTGGAAAGCGATGAGCATCATTTGGAAAGCTGGGATCACGTCTCTTGGTGCTTCAGGGCATGGCTTTCCAGGTTCCTCCTTATGCAATGTGTCATGCTTCACAATAAGGGGCTGGGAAAAGAAGGCAGAAACTGGCAGTGAGAAGCACACATCACCTGGGCTCATCAGAAATGATGCGTGGTTTGCTCACACAGGAGAATTTCTGCACCAGAAAATCCTGCAGCAGAAAAGAGTGGTATTGAGGAAGTGAGGTCACACGTCTCAGAGATGGGATGCCAAAATCTGCACTTCAGCTTAAGAAAAAGTGGCAAATGAGTCTGGGTTCTCAAATGTCAAATACCTCCAGTATAAACAGAACTGCTACATTTTGTGTTGGTTCAAAGAAAGCCTGTGTGTAAATATTCCTATCATGGCCAGGGGTTCGTAATCACAGCTTAAACTTTTGCCTCGAGCTTATGGGTAGCAATTAATTTTCTTTTCCTGATTTGGCTGCATCTGTCCATATCCAAGACAGGTCTTACTCAGCTGTGACTGCTACTTTCAATCTGGTTTCCTGTCAATGTGTCTTTGTTAGCAATTAACTGAAAGGGAGAGAGGGTGGGAAAGTGATAAAGCAACATTTTTAAGAATAAATGCAATTAAGGACAAAAAGAAATACCTTAACCAATTACACATCTCCTGTTTCCAAGTATGTAGTTTGTTTTAAGGAGGCTTTCCATGCTAGAGGGGTGCAGATAGGAGCAGTGTATAGCCAGAGGGAAGGAGAGGATGAGTAAGGGACGGAATGTGTCTTTGTCCTCCAAACAGTCCCACATCCGCCTAGCACCTACAGCCTGCCGATGCCTCATCTCCAAGCTGGCTTTGGATGGCTCCACATTCATCCCACAAAATTAGCCTTCTAAAAGAAGTTCATAAAATCCCATTGTCTTCACTAATTCCTTCACAAATTCCACAAATGCAGGAGGCAGTCACTTGTGCTTCTCAGGATTTGAGACCTTCATCATCAGCCACAGACTTCAGCTATATGGAATGGAGGCTTTTTCTTGCAGAAAGCAGGAAATAATAAAGTCATCTAGTAAAGACAGTGACTTCCACACACATCAAATCAAGTTGCCAGAGGCTTGGGGTCAGACCACTCTTTTAAGAGACAAGAGCAGTACCAAATTATTTGAGAGCCCAATTAGAAATGATTCCTGCTCTACTTTGAGGGTCCTAACTTCTGCCATGAACAATAAATATAATGCATGGATATATCCATTGCATTAAAAGACTTCATCTTGTATATGACTTGTTTTTTGACATTAGACCATGGCAAGATTAACTTTGTCCTGATGTACCAACTAAAACTGGTAAACTGGTCTGCCTCAGCTGCCAGCCTAGAGCTCTGTTAGCAAACAAGCTGCTGCCGGTAAAGCCATATGTTGGAACAATTCATTGAAGAGGAGCTTGAAATATAAACATCTAATGAGGGCTGTGAATATCTAATAGGGACATACTTTTGGCATCATCCATCAATGGATTCAATAGATCGTTTTTGTTGTCTTGAATGCTTGAAGATGACGTTGCTTCAACAGGAAGCTCGTTGAACACGCTAAAGTGCATGCAAATCCATCTTCACTCAGGACGCTGGAAAGGCAGCTGGATTCCCTGACAGTTATTTCAATTGAAAAGGTAATTATTTTCTTGGCTAAGGTACCAATACTTCATCAATGTTAATGCCATAAATGATGTAGCATCAAAAGTAAAATAAAACATCCCTTGCATTCTATTAAATGTCTTGATCTCTTGAAGAATGAAGTTTCATTATTTGATAATATTCATAATTTGATTCTGTGTATTTCCTCTAAGAGTGTTGCTGCACAGATGCAATGACATATTAAATAACACCTTTTTAGCCACATTTAAGCAGCAATTTTATGTTGCTGCATTCATATTATTTCTAGCTTTCAAGTTCTCTTCCTGTCCTGCCTGGGGACAGGAGCAAGGACAGGGTTCAATGCAGCTGCCTGGGAGCAGGCAGTGGCACCATGTCATGGAAAGTCCAATGTGTGAAAACTAACACCCTATTACAGGAATGCTGCTCTTCCAGACACATGGTAAATTCCTTTCTGAGAAATCCTTGGTTCTGTGGCCTCCTATGAAGGCATCAGTGAGTCTTTGCTGCCTAGAACAACCCAGGTGCCACCAGCCCTACTTTTCCAGCTCCCATTTCAAATGCTGAGCATAAATCAGCAATAGGTGGAGAGACGCCCCTCCTCTCTGGCCTGGGGTCATTTGGTGAAGAACTGGGTGGAACACAACTGGGGGGGGTGCTTTGAGAAGCTCTTAATCAGGAGTGGCAATTAAATTTATACTGACCTGCCACTACCTGGCTGGTTTATTAAATTGTGCAATGACAGCTAAGAAAAATAGCTCTCAAATGGACCTGGTGTAGTGGAAGATGTCCCTTCTTATGGCAGAGAGTTGAAACTAGATGATCTTTAAATTCCCTTTTAACTCAAACTATCCTGTGATTCCACGAAAGCTTCTTCAACCAGCAAGCAAATGATGGGACTCCTCTTGTTTCCACCCTTTGGGGTAGATGTACTAATCCTTGCTTGGAATGGTTAGGGTTTCTGTCTTATGTTTCCTTGCTTAGTTAACCCGATGGGCAGGTTCTGCTAATCTCTGTTCTAGAGAACAAGGAATCAGCTCAGAAAAAGGGTGGGTTTGATTCTTCTACAGCTTTTTTTCTGCTGTGGATGACTTCAATGTTGAAATATCTGACACATTTTGGCTCTGTCTCTTGCATCATGGGTAAAAGGAAATACAGGAGACACCTTTGCTCTACTGCTCACACAGAAAGCCTGGGCTTTGGGACACTCTTAGACTTGATCTACTGGTGGTGTAAGAATTCTTGGGGATGTACAAGGTCCTGCAGTCACAGGCAGTCCCATATCAGCATAGCCTAAATGTTAGCCTAGTGAGGCTTGAAATCAGGACTGTCCTCTAAAGTGAAAAAGAGGCGCATTGAGGTTAAAAATGGCTATCATGGATTGATGGCCCCTCCAATTTTTTTCTGGAGCTGTGGCCTGGTAATGGGAGGGCAGAGAGGACATCTTTTCTATGGCTGCCACTGGTCTGAGTGTCTCTTTGGACCCAGCTGAGCTGCCATGCCTTACAATGACCCTGTGTACACAGTTTAATTCTGACCACCAATTTGTCCGCCATTGCAGAAAGTGCTCTGCTGGTTTCCCGGCTGCTGGGAGGGGAGCCCTCGTAACAGTGCTGCTGTCCCTCGGAGCTGCACTGTGAGGAATGAGGACTGGCACTCTCAATCCAGGCACACTCTGTCCTTCTAGTTCCTTTTCAAGTGTTTTTTCATAGGAACAGGGTGCTCATCTTGGCCTCAGCTGATCTCACCACCAGGGGGTTTGTCCTTAGCTCTGGCTTCACTCCCTTTTTAAAGCCATCTTTGTCATTCTCCCTTTTGAGTCTTCCCTGTTAACCTCAGTTAGGACTGTACAAAGCTTTTTTCCAGTGTCTTCTACATGAGCTATGAAACCTTAGTCCTTTCTACCTTTTACTTTCTTTGTCACACATTTGCTACTTTTCTTACTTTTTCAGAGCTTTCTGGCTTGGGTTCTTCAGATGTGATGTAAATCTGATAGATTATTTTCATGCTTTGGTGACATACCTTTATGTTTGAGCTCTTAGGATGAGAGGAAACAATTTTAAGTTGTGCTGTGGGATATTTGTATTAGATACTAAGAAAATTTCTTCATGGAAAGGGTTGTCAAGCACTGGAAGAAGTTGCCCTGGAAAGCTGTGGTGTCATCATCCCTGGAGGTCAAACCTGTTGGATTGTATGAAACCCACTGGATTTTCTACTACAGGCTTGCAGGACAAGTTAACTTTTTTTTTTCTTTTTTCCAATATGCCCTGGCCTAGATGGGTGTCTTTCTCTGGCTCAATACAGTATCATCTTCCTTTTGAACTTATCCCCTTCTTCTCTTATTCCTGCCAATGCTGTTTTCAGAATTGGGTTTCTATTTTTTCTGGTCTCACAGATTTCTCCGACCTCCCCAGTCTCTGCCTCACCTTCCTGTAAGGCGTGACTGTTGTATTGCCATCCTCCTCTGCTTCTGGAAACAAGAACATGCTGCAGAAGACAGGTACTTCAGGCACAGCATGAAATTAAAATATAAGAATCAATTTAGAAAGAATCTTGAGAAAGAACATCTAACCCATTTCTCAGTCCTGGAGCAAGATCATGTCAACTTAAATAATTCCCTAATAAGTATTTGTGTACCCTGTTTTTCCAAGCCACCCAGGATGGAGGACCTACACCTTCCCAGGCTTCACTATTGTCATTGCTTGAAAATTCTCCCAATGCCTAATGAAATCCCCCCATGATAGTTTTTCCTATCCAGCTCTTGTTTCTGTAGACATATATGTGTTGCCGGCCTAGCGGCGTGGCGACCTATCTCAGGAACGGCACGACAGCAACCCCAGGGTGCTCGGGCCATCAGCACACAAGCACCAGTATGGTGGATGGCAAATGGCGTTTATTGCTTCGTGGTACTACAGTATATAGTCTTATCTTTTCTGCTCTTATCTTGTCTGCTTACATCGTTACCTGAACAACATTGGTACCTTCAAGGAACGCGGCTACATGTTATTGGTTGTGGGGAGAGGGGTCTGTCTTTCCGTTACAGCGCGATATCTTCCGTTCGCCAGGCCCTAACTACCTACATATATGGTATGACTGCTTGCCCCCTGAACATCATAATTTTCTTCACCTTCTCTTGTAAATCTGATTTTTGAAATCTCTTATTTCTGTAGATTGTGTCTTCTCCTTGCTATGCTTGGTTCCATCACTAAAAAAGCACTTGAAAAGGCTGTAGTTTCACACCCTCCCTCCATGAAAGCAGGGACACAGGTGAGTCCTACATAATTCAGTGGGACTAGTGTAGTCATGTTGTTCAGGAAAAATCCCTTAGGGACTTCAATAATCGTCTTAAATGAAGGGCATGAAATTAAAATAACCAGAAACAGTCACAACCTCTCATCTTCGTATCTGTATCTGTAGTCCCACATCTGTAGTTAAATAGAATGACCATCCCAATCTGAGTGCCTCAGCCTGCCTGTGGACAGGGTTTTGTTCAGCCTGAGGTTTAAGAACAATGAGGAGTGAATTTTAACCCTGAATAGGCTGTGGTCACAAGTTTGATTTCATTTTAGCATGTTTACTGTGTCATGAGACCATTTCTGAGCAGAATAAAGGATTTCAGGATGAAGATACAGTTTCCTCTTTTCTTCTTGTGATATCAGCTTTATGGACAAGGGTGTACCAATTCTCTTACCTAGTGAGACTGCACTGATTTCCATACTCATACCGTTGAAGTTTAGCTAAGAAGAGGTCCCACTGGACTACTTGCTGTATTGGGAAATAACACAAAACCACTGTCCTTTGAAGAGGTTAGTCTCAAATGGGAAAAGCATACAGTAAGATAGGAGAGAGAGAAAGAAAAGAGCTCTGCTGCTGGCAGAAAATCAAAGCAAGAGAGTGAGTAGAAACATCAGTGAGATCTGTGATTTCTCTCTACGGATTTACAGGAAACCTTTGGTAGAGCTGGGAACAGCACTTAGCTCATTTGCACATCACTAGGAATCTTCAGTAGTGAAGCTCTTTCTGCTCTTCACCAAACACTATCCCCGCCAGGTTCAAGGTGGGACTCTCTTTCCACTACACTGGATTTCCCTGCCACCCCTCCAGAGGCAACCCTTGTGCTGGGCTAGAGCTGTTCAGGGCAGCAGGATGGACTGGTTGAGCCTTGGAAGGTCCTTGCCCCTTGTATTTGTGACATTAGCTCTCTGTATATCTGCATGTTCCTGCTGAGCAGGACTTGTTGTTTGGGTTGCCCTTGTTTCTAGAGGCCAGATGAGACCAGCACCCTCCTGTGTGACACAGCAGAAAGTCCACCCGAAGCAGTGTCTCTTCCAAGGATCTGATACTGCAGTTGAGAAAGGGCACAAGGGCATTTCGGTTTTTCCTGACTGTCAGTGCAAAGAGGACCATAAATGAACTGTCTGTGTCTGATCTGGTGCAGGACAAGAGGACACCTTGTGAGGCAGCACATCCTAATAAAGCTTGCACATGCAGCAGAGAACCTGTTGGCCAATGGCAAATTGGCCACTGCTGCTTCTTGTCATTGGCCCATCATGAGATGCCAGGGCATGGAAAACCTGCTGTAACATTGCCTAGGCTGTGATCAGGCTGTCTCACAGCCACATTGATGCTTTCTCTCTTCTGACTTGGTCCAATTTAAAGCCAGAAGTAAAATAGAAGACTTCTTTATCAACTTCCTTGCTATACTTTGCCTCTTTGGGCCTATGTAGGAGTTTGAAAGGGGAGGGGGGTGCGGAGGGGAGTGTTGTGGGACCGCCCAGAAACCCGTGGGGGGACTGAGGGGCGGGCGGGTGGGTGGGGTGGGAAGCAGGAGGAGTCACGTCACTCTGAACTGTAAATACAAATACCAAAAAAATAAAAGCGGCAGCCTCCCTCGACGCCCCCCGCCCCGCGGGGCCCCTGTCCGGAGGAGGGAGTCCGGGGAGAGGGGAGGTGGGGGGGGGGAGGGTTAACCCTAACCCCCTTTAAGTCCCCAGACCCCCCC
>VXBA01000387.1:221680-287856 GCA_013399895.1 Serilophus lunatus
GGCCCCGTGGCTTGACTCAGCCCACCTCCATCGGCACCGGAGCTACACCAGCACAACTACAGGTTGAAAGCTTCCCCAAATAACATCCCGGGTTGGGGGGAGAACCTTTCACTGTGTTGTGTTTTTCAGAGACTCCAAGGGCTGGGAGTTGGCTACCACCAGAGAGGGAAGAAGGAAGCGGCTTTCCCTTCTCACTGCTTCTCTGTGGCCAGTTTGGCTGGCCTTTGAAAGCAGTTCCCTTATTCCTTTTTTCTTTGTTTTCCTTTTTTGTGGTTTTTGTTGGGTGCTTGTTTTTTTTGTGTTGAGTCTGGGGTTCCCTTAAACTGTGTTTTCCTTTGTTTGAGCTCCAGACAAATAAAGTGTTTCTCTGTTGTTAAATCTCTGTTCAGTCTTCTAGTCACTGCTCAGTGTGCCCCTTAGTAAAACGCAGTGGTGCTCAAACCACCACAGCCTAACAATGAGACCACAGCAGAGCTGTTCAAATGGTTT
The DNA here is from genome assembly GCA_013399895.1 of Serilophus lunatus. Taxonomy (NCBI): domain Eukaryota; kingdom Metazoa; phylum Chordata; class Aves; order Passeriformes; family Eurylaimidae; genus Serilophus; species Serilophus lunatus. Next base: position 222,170 of record VXBA01000387.1, read on the forward strand.
CCTCTCTATCATTAATATGGCAGAGACTGAACATTCAAAGTCTTCACCAGAGACATACCTGATATCAAGAGGCAAGCCAGTCTTTCCCCACAGGCTGCATATCTAAACAAAGTAAAGACAAGCAGCATTACTCATGAAGATGACGGCAAAATTTGTGCTTTAAAAGAAAAAACACTGCTGCTCAGCAGTATCTATATTCTTCTCAACACTTCCCCAAGATCCACTTCCCCAAAACACCCTCTTTCCCCCCAGTTTATAAAGCCCTTGTGGCACACAGTGCTGTGTTCAACAAGACTTGGCAGTTTCCTGTGCTTAGATCTCGTCAACATGAAGGTGTCCCTTGGACTCATAATTCTCCTGGCTTTCCTGGACCCAGGTGAGTTTTCTTCTGGGATCTGCCGAATTGTGGGACATGGAAGAGATCTGGGAATGAGTGCTTTGTGTGAGAGGCTGTTCCCGCCACCTGAACTGTAGGAACTCCTAATTCGGGGGGATTTGCACTGCAGAGGAGTGACTAGTCTTGGAGTATCTTTGGTGCTATGTGTTAACATGCAAATGATGGGTGTTGGTATTTACAAAGTGACCCTGAAGTCTGAGTTTCCATGGTGCTCACTGGTGGTCCAGCCAGGACAGTCATTGGAGCCATTCAAATTTCTGTTAGGCAGACAAACTCCTGATCAGCTGAATTGATCTCCAGATACTATTTACTACAAGCTTAGGGGGTCATTTATTTTACTCATGTCCAGGGTTATGGGACATTTTAGACATTATATGTCATCTCAGCTGTCTTCCAGCTCTGCTCCAGAAAAGCACAGGTGTGTTAAAGGTCTTGGGTCATACTTGACACTCCATGTAGATACCTCAGCCACTGAAAGATGCTTTAGTTGGCACCTGGGTTTTTAGGGGCCTGGCACATGCTGTGGACTGTTTAATCTGCATGCTGGACCTTTGTGAGTGTGTGCCTTTTAACACATGATATTTCTCCTCTGTTGATAAACACTTTATTCCTTTCAAGGTGTTTCCTGCTGGCTGGCTGATAGTCTGGTCTGCTTGTTCCAGCAAGTAGTTGGTAAAGGGGTTTTTCCTTAATGCATGCAGAGAGATATACAAAGAGATAATGTCTACAAAGAGATTCTCCCTAGCTGTACAGAACACAGTCAATACCCACTGACAGCCCTTGTTCCTCAGTCACTCAGGTGCCCTTGCTCACTACAAAGAGAGAATCTGGGGTTTGTGAATCAGGGAAAAACTTGAGTGCCTGCCAGAACAAAGAGATTTGTAAGGCTGCTTTCAGCAGTCTCTCCAGGAAAACCTCAACACAGATTGCACAGTGAATCAGGAAAAAGTAAGAGAAGAGGAACGTGAAAAGTGCTGATCAAATGCTGAATTCAAATGGAAATGAAAAGGGAAGTGAGATCCCTTATGATTTCTACTCATGAACATGTCTTTCTTTCCTCAGGGGTGTGCCTTCAGTGTGAGTTTTGTCACAGCATAGGAAAAAGCTGCTCTGGCCCCATGAAAACCTGCAGTCGTGGTGAAGATACCTGTGGCATCATTCTACGTGAAGTCCAGATAGGTGGGTGAGACATCCACCAGGTCTGTGTGCCAGTGTGGCTTCCAGAGTGGAGCTTGGGCATAGGTCTCTCTCCCCACTTCTGTCACTGGTGTTACGATCCACTCTTGGATAAACTGTTCATTTTCCTTTTACTGACAGAGGAACCAGAGATCAGGATAGTCTGAGAAGGGAAAAGCTCTCTATTCCTCTATCTCAAGAAACCCTTTCTTACTGGGAGGGTTTGGTGGAGGGGAGGACCATGAGCAACATTAGGCTAGTGACATGTGGCACTGAGAGTGCACTGGTGGTATATGGAGAAAGAAGTTGACCTGCAACTGACTCCCTTCCTTGAGCACAGAAGGGGACACCCAGGCAGCCAGGTGGTACCACCAGGGCTAAGCTATCAACATGTCATTGTAGTCATCATCACACAATAGTTTAGGTTGAAAGAGACCTTAAAGGTCATCTAGTTCCAACCCCCCAGCCCTGGGCAGGGACACCTTCCACTAGACCAGGTTGCTCTGAGCCCCATCCAGCCTGGCCTTGAACACTTCCAAGGACGGGCCATCCACAGCTTCTCTGGGCAACTAGTCACCCTCACAGCAAAGAATTCCTTCTTGATGTCTAATCTAAATCTTCTTCAGTTTGAAGCCATTCCCTCCTGTCCTATCACTCTGTCCATGGTCAAGCTCTCTTCAGCTCTCTTACAGCCCCTCTAGGTACTGGAAGGTGCTATAAAGTTACTCAGAAGCCTTCTCTTCTCCAGGCTGAACAACCCCGACTCCCTCAGCCTGTTTTCACAGAAGAGATTGTCAACCATTACTTATGTTCCCATAGTTAAAGCTGATGCTGAGTCCTGAGAAAATGCACACTTGTTTGTGTTAGTGGCATGGCCTTGGTCATCTCATCTTCAGTGATGATGTTGGCTTTTAGACTGGAGCCTGGATCTTATCCCACTAGCTTTGGTGCTGGCATCTCTGGTGTGTATCTTTGTTCTGTTTGAGCAAAGCCACCCATCATCCTTGAGGCACACCAGCAGTCTCAATTTAACTGTTCTGCCCCCTATTCCATCTTTTGGGCTCAGGTGGCAGGGTAGACTAGACTTGGCTGTGCTAGGATGTTGTGGCTGTGAGGGATGGTGTGCTCAGCAGACTGGGCATAAAGAAGAGTGAGCTCTGGGTCAAAGGCATGTGGGTTACACCATAATCTCTGCAGCTGGAGCATTCTCACTCACTGGTGATGTTTCTCAGGGGGCTCTGCTGTCCCCATGCCTTCTCAGGCACCAGGACAGCTTCTTAGAAGTTGGAAGCTATTGGGATGGGGAGGGAGCTACCTTGTGTTCAACAACTTGGCACTGCCTTCTGCTTTGTAACAGGGGGTATGTCAATCAATTCATCCATCAAGTCCTGCCTGTCATCAAGCATGTGTCACTCTACTCCTGTCACCGTGAACTATGGGAGGGTGAAAGCCAGGAGCCACATGGCTTGCTGCACGGGCGATGACTGTCAAACTGTCTCCATCTCACGTAAGCTCTTTTTTTTCTTCTCTCTCTCTGGCCCATCCTGAGGTGAGACTTTCTGAGCTAAGCCATGGCCTTGGTCATTCCTCTAATTCCTTCATTAACACCAATTACAGCCCATCTCTTTTATTCTAGTGCCACCAAATGACAACATGCCCAATGGATACCAGTGTCCTGCCTGCTACAGCATGGACTCCTTTCGGTGTACTACCGAATTTGTAAACTGCACTGGATCTGAAACCCAATGTGTTGATCTTGCTGGGTTAATGAATTCTGGTAATTGCCGTTTATTTGGGGTTGTTTTTCATCTTTTTGGTAAGATGGGTAAAACTAGTCTAAGATGAAGTATCACAGAAATAAAAGTGGGCAAAAAATCTGAAAACAAAACATACACAAAAAAAACCAAACAAGGAAGGAGAGACAAGAAACTTAAAATGGAGGTTTAGGTGGAACTATACAAAGTCATTTGTTTTCTTCTGAGGTGATGCTGGGAACAAAACACTGTTGTAGAGCTGCTTCTGCATGTAGAGAGCCAGGGACAGGTCCCTCCCCATGAACACTGCACGAGTGAGTGCATGAGCTGAGCCTTAGGGGCACCCAAAGATCTTCCTTGAGTGGGAACTCCAACCTTTGAATGGCTCCTTCAGAAATCTTCCCAACTCAAGACTTGTAATTATAGAAATGAAAGTAGACAGCAAGTTTCCTGGTCACTCTCCTTTCCTCTCCTGCTGCAGGTAAAAGACTTCTACCTTTCATGGCAGTCCCACCTATGTTCCAGGAGACAGGAAAAATAATATGGAAAGTAAGGACAGTGATGCCTGCTGTAGAAGTACACTGAAAAAAATTACCTTGTATATGGTTATAGAGGAAGATCCTCTGAGTTGATAACATTGGTAGATGATGATGTGACGCCTGAAGGTCTTTGATATAGACCTAATAAATATGTTGTCCAAAGCCTGAATTAGGTCATGTTTCACAGAGGCAACGTGAGGGAAAAGAAGAATTTTCTTAGTCATGGTGATGGAAAGAGAGGGGTGCAATTATTTCAGTGTACCACTGAAATAAAAATGCTCACAACTTGCCTTACCTTGATTGCTGAGCCACTGTAAATACAGAAGACTTGTGTGGTGTGATTAGCTGTGCAGAGAAAGTAGCAGTAGGGGAGTACAGGAAGGTGAGGAACTAATGAAGCACCTTTACACGCTATTTGTATTTGAGATAAAAGTGCCCAACAAAGTATTAACAGACCTTGATAACCTACACAGCAGAGAAACATGAGGAATGTTAATAAAAACAAGAAACAGGAGCAAGAATATCTGAATGGAGAGTTAGGCACTCAGCATCTGCTCCTGTCTCCTCCTCAGGTGCTGGATGCTCTAGTGGCAGTAAAGGACAAGTTCAGTTTTCAGTGGGCATGTCAGCATGTTCCTCTGTTGGTTTGGCTAAAATCCTGTAAAGCCTTCACAAGTGGATTAATCTTAGTAAATGGTTCAGGCTGTATTGTCTTTGAGACTTCTCAACCCCATGCCAAATCTGGATGAGAGATTGTCATTCAATTCAAATGTTGTGAGAGGTTTAGAGAGCGAATGAGACAATGAATACCTAGAGTAGTGTCACATAGCCCTAGTTTCTTTAAGAAGCCAAGGTTTGTACAGAATAGTTCTTAAATGTGAGAAACAGAACTGTTCAAGACCTTCTCAATTTTTAAATGTTGAGAAGTTTTAAAAATCATTTATTCAGCAGAAAAAAAGACAAACCCCGAATCCTTTGTATTTCAAATCAAATAATGTGACCATGTTGTTTCTTCAGATTTGCTCAGAGGATAATAACAGACAGGAATGGGTGGTTCTTGGGCTGGAAATGGGAACTGCACTGGTCAGGGAGGGTATGACTGTGGGGACTGGATACCCTGAAACACGACATGTACTTTTTCTCCTGTGTAGCTGGACTGCCTGTGAAGGCTGCCATGAAAGGTTGCACCACTGCTTCTGAATGTAGTATTGCAGGAGATGGAAAAAGCAGTCTGGGAACAATGGCCATGAAGTTGAAGTGGTTCAGGTGCACACCAGCTTTTCTTTTGGCTGAAATGATTTCTGCATTTGCCCCTCAACACACTGTGTTCCTCCCTCTCCTAACAGGATTCATCTTGGAGAAGGTCCTTTTCTGACTCTCACTAGTATTGGGTTGAACAAAACCCTCAACAAACTCCAGCACTGGTTTCTAACCGAGTCCTGTTTGCTGTGGTTTCTCCTATGTAGGGAGTTTGGTTTCAGATTAGTTCTGCTTTTATATTTTCACAGAATAAAGATAGAACTTGCACTTCTTCTGTTTCCTCATTGATTTAATCTGATTCAAAACCTCATAGGTTTAGCTGCAGTTGGTTTTGTGTTGCATTGTCCCAGTACTTTGTCTACACTGAGATGGTGGGTGACTGCATGAGATTCTCAAACACTGCACAGGCAATGGTAATTCTCAAGAGAGTCCTAGAGTTTGCATTCACTATGTCTGGATAAGTATCAACCTTTAAAGCTATTTTCCAGACTCTGAAGAGGATTGGAGGTGAGTTCCTGAGAGGTCCACTCAGATTAGAGTGGTCACTTGTTCCTTTTTCCCTCCCTTGTGTCCTATTGTCCATGCTAGGAGGAGTCCCTCAACTCAGAGGGCTGCTTGTGGTTCTGGGCAGCCCTGAAATAGTCTTTGCTTCAGAGATGAGTTTGTTACAAACTGTTCCCAGCAAGAGTTATAACCTAATGGTTGATGTTTCATTACCGGACACACTCTCACTCAGTCTTCAGTTCCATGATTATCTGAAATAAGCACTTACCTTAGGAACACTTAATTTCATAAAATAGGTAGTTTTCTATGGTGACAGACTGCTGGGAGTCAAAGTAATGGGAAACTTCAACTCAATGTCTTTTTTCCTTCTATTGGCTAAACCACATCCATAGCTGACATAGCCTCCCCTCTTCTACATTCACCTGGCTATTCTGTTCCAGCCACCAGCTGCCATCCTAATCCCTTGGGTCCCACACAAAGGCGCTGAAGGAAAAACACAGGTCAGGCAGCGTTGCCTTACCTGGGAAGTAGTATGGGCTGTGGGCTAAAGGATGCAGCAGTGGGAGCTCTGGGAGGTGCTGAGGTGTAGAGTGAAGGAGAGGTGTTAGCAAACTTCAGTGTTTCCCTATACATCCATTCCCACATGAGTGGACCACTTTTGGAGCAGACTACAGGACTATTAGGCAAAGTTCATGATTGCATTTGTCCTTAATAGCCCCAGCTCACAATGAAAGTGTGCAGTGTTTTGGGTACGGAGTCACAGGGATCAAAAAACCCAATTTTATCTCCCAGTTCAAATCTGTGGCAGAAAGCACTATGGAAAGCCTTGTTTGCTGGGACCAGGCTGTAATGTGTGGCAGCAGTGGGATGACTATGCCTACACGTGTATGCACGAATATATATGTGATCAGCTACTAATTAGCAGCATGGGAACTGAGTGTTCTAATTTCTATATCCCCCAGACTTCCTTCCCAAATAGACTGGCACTCTGTTTGTCCTAGTAGTCCCACCAAATTATTTGAGATGGAATTTCACAGTATCTGTTTATGTAATAAAGGAGAGGGGGTCTGAGAGTGAAAATTAGTTTTTGGGGTGAGGAGTGAACTGATAATACAGATTTAATGCAGGGAAAATAGTCTAGTTAGACTCAGTTAATTATTTACAGAAGCTGTGCAATTACAGCATGGATGTTAGAGAAGGAATAGAGCTCCCTCTTCATGGTATAGTAATAGACTGATACTGCAGGGACCCACTCATTCAGCATTTTTCCAGATCTGATAAGATTCTGGAATTAAAAAAATTCTCTATCTATGTAAGTACATTATCCCTGAACACATCTGCACGTTCATGCAGAACATTACATTACTGTCAGTGGAACCCCCACAGCAGATCTTGATCCGCTTCGACGGCTCAACCCTTCAATTTCTGTTCATTCCACTTTGACCTGTGATGTTATCAGGGTGGAAAAGCCAAATGGGTCTGTTCAGCATGTCTGGAGAGCCATGATGCTGGGCTGGTTTTCAGGGGAGGACAAGGAGGAGACCAGACAGCAATATTTCTGGTGTATTTATGGCGCAGAGTGGAGAAGCAGCTCAATTTTGCCCTCTAACTCAATGTTGTGGCAAACAAAGCTGTTTCAATCTATGGCTGCATAAATGATGGAGTGAAGAGTGGAAACAACTCTGCATCTTTATGGTGGATTCACTGGAACTTGGTCCTGCTCCAGCATCCACAACTTTAAATGCTGTTACAAATGGAAAATACGAAAGTCTTCAGAAGCATAAGCCTGTGATTTTACTGGGGAGAAGACAGAGACATGGCTTGTTTACAGGCTATAAACACATTTATATAGAAGTGATAAGATCTTAAAGGGTTCTTTTATACACGGGAGTGCAGCAGTAACGTGGCAAAACCAAAGACAAAAAAGCCACAACATCAATGTTCAGAGAATGCGACCATTAGAGCGAAGAGGTCAGCAGCCCTTGCTCCTGAAATATAGCATAAAGCACTTCAGGAGTAGATGCTTTAGTTGCAGGCAGGTAAAGGCAGCTCAGGCAGAGCTGGTAGAAATGTGATAGACTGGGGTATAGAAGATGGTGATGCCTTCTGTTGTCAAATCTGGCTCCTGAGGAAGGTGATGTTGCTGAAGTGTGTTCAGATAAAAGCAACAATAAAGGTAGAAAGGAAACTTGGTGGTGCCAATTTACAAAATCAAATCAAAGAATGAGATCTTGTTATCTGGAGCAAGGAGTGATGAATGACCAACACTTGCCTCTGAATATCTGCAGGGTGTGACACCAGAGGAGAAGGCATGTCCAGCCACCCTGGGGATCTTAGAACTAACTCCATTAATTGCAAGATTTAATTGAGATATGCAGCAAGGAGGAGCTGCTGAGGTCATACATATATTGGACAGGGCCAAGGAGAGATGCGGCCAAAACCCATCACAGTAAGTGGAATGACTCCTGCTGATTTTAATGGGCTTTGAACCAGGCTTCAGACACCAAACTGGGTTGTTGCCATCTGCAGCTTCTCCTTATAATATATACAAACCCAACTCCCACACAGACGCACACGTGGCAGACATGTAAATACCAGATCCTCCCTTAGATCTTCCAGATACTTCAGCTGCCAGTGTGTGAGACACAGACTGGATGCAGCTCTGGATTGGGCTGGATACTGCCCTCCTCACCCACAACACCCACCATGGCAACAGCAGCTTTGATCTCCCCCTTTGCAGGATGAAGAAGGTTCAGGCCATTGCCTTCTGTTCCCAGACAGTCAAAAATGGGCCATGTCTTACCAGTCTCTCTTTCTTCTCTGAAGTTTCAGTTCTTTCCCAAAATGCTGAGATGGCCAGAGAGAGCCTGACAGCAGAGAGAAAAATCTGTTGATGATCTGAAACTTGGAGACGGACGTGCAGGAATTTTGCTTAACAGGCTGGTGATTTTGTAAGGTGGAGGGAAGGTGAGGATTTGAGCTGTCATTTGGTGGACACAGCCCTGAGCAATGTGGGTGGACTGGGGAGGAGCAGGAAAAGCCAGGGAGAAGGAGCTATGTGCAGCCATGCACTGTACAAGACAATTCTTATCAGATACTAAACCTCCCTGACTCCATCCCAGCATATCTGGCTGGGAATGCTTTTTCTTCCATGTTTTGAGAAGCATTCCTGTACTCAGCATTTTCACACCAGAACTCAGGACACCAGGACACAGTTTTTCGGACAAGAGCTTAGCCTGGGGTTGTATTTGCAGAGGAATGCAAAGTTGTTTCTTTTATGCAAAGACTATGTTTCCTATAAGGAAGTTTTTCCAGCACCCTGGGCTAACAGGTTGAGTGGGTATTTTGGGGATTACACTTCTTCAAAGACAAAATGAAGACAAACAGTGAGTAAACAAGCAGTCTTTATTGCAGTCAGGAATATGTGTCCTGCATACCAGAGACATACAATTTTTTCCCACTGCTTTCAGGAACGGATAGTGAGTCTTGGGCCATCTGATGACATCAAGGCTTCTGCAAATTGTAGATGTCTCCATGCCAGCTTGTCTTCAAATTCCTGGAGTGACCGAGTCAATACTGCTCTTGGAGATCACATTTCCATTTGTACTGACAGAGGGACCTCCACTGTAGACACATAATATTGATATGGAAGAATCCCAAACCCCAGGGTTCTGTTTTAAAGCTGTGGACCACACAGAGCAGATGCTTCGCAGGCCACTGCTGATCTTGTGTCAAAGCCTGCATGGTCTCATCTCCTCACACCTTGGGCACCTCTATTGGATGAAAAGCTGCTGTTCCCAAATTTCTGCACATATTTTCCCTTCTCTGAATTGTGGAGAGGAACATTTAGTACATATCTCTATCACTGACACATGGAAGAAGCATCTATCCTTTTTTATGCAGATCCAAACTGTGACAGACCACCTTGGGAACATAGAATCATTTAGGTTAGAAAAGACCTCAATGGTCATGCAGTCCTCTCATGTGCATGAGTGGATAAAAGTAACATTCATCTCTGCACCTAACCTGGAATCACCCAACAGATCACTCCAAACGACAATGCTTCTAAGACTTACCAGTCATGATAGCATGAGCTGACGTGCGGGTCAGTGTCCAGGGCTGGATACTTCGTTGCTGCCACTGTAGACACAGTTATTTGATGTTTGGATGCTGCAGGTTACAGCAAGGGAAAGTTTCTTTTCACAGTTCACTGCCTCTCATTGTCATACCTCATGTCTGATGTCCTGTGCAGGGAATAAACTCTTGAGCTTCCTGCCCAGAAACCTGTATTGTGCAGTGTCAGATTCAGATTTTATGCTCCAGAAGAATCTGGTAGGGAATATCAGACCACAGTACAATTTTTCCAAACAGGTTTCTGCTGGAGACCTCCTGGGATGGTGTTGCCTGCTAGACACAACATGAAAACTATTGGCAAGTAATTTCTGAAGGAGGAACTGGTTGTGGTATTGTACTCTGTTCAAGCCAGAGGGAGTTATGAGTTTACAACTCTAGGAAACTACGAAGCTTCCTGTGGCCTCCAGATGAGGACCCATCTCATAAGGCTTCTTAAGTTCAAAGAGGTTGATGTAATTCGGGAAGTAGCTCGTCACAAAAAAGTCTGCAAAAAGACTGGTTGGAAGGCTGGATTCAGTGGGGAACTTTGCTCAAGCTGTAGGAGCTGATTCTTCTCTAGAAAGGTGGGAAATTTAGCAGCTAGTGTTTCAGGATGCTGATCTGTAGGATCAGTCCAAGGCCTAGGCTTAAGAAGTCATGCTTTTAATATGTGATAAGGTTCCCGCACAATGTGTCTGTAAATGGATGTGTTTAAGATGTTTCAATTAGTTAAATTCCCTCCTTCTTTTTCTTTATTGTGTTGCTGAGTCCATGACTGACTACTTACGTACAGTGGCAGTAATCTGACACAGTTTTTCTGGCTAAAAGTTTTTGAGAAATATGACTCAATCTCCTTGGTCTAAGATTGTAGCTGTGGCTGTATTTATGTGCCTCATGATCTCAAACTTCTATGATTCACTTAAGAGATTTTCAGGCACAGCATGGGAAACTTTTTTTTCCTAAAATGGGAACTGAAATCATCAATATTTGCATAAGGGCAAAACAAGTGCCATAAGAAATTCATTACAGTGTTATGACATTTGTCACATTATAGGAACTGATGATCATAATGCCAATTATGTACTAGAGTTGCCAAAACAGCTATCAAAGCCACAAGCTATGAATGGCCCCAGACTGAATGCACATGGTACTTAGGACACCAATGACCTGTGGAAAAAATAAAAGACATAGAATCATAGGATCACAGGTCTGTTAAGATTGGAAAATACCTTCAAGACCATCAAGTTCAAACTTTGACTGAACACCACCACACCCTCTAAAGCATATCAGGCAGTGCCATATCTACTACTACTGCATGTGGCAAGTAGACCTGGTCATTAGCTAACATCAGTCAAGTGTTATCAAGTAATTAACCAATGTAATTCCCCATTTCCAGCTTTTATTTGCTCCAGTTTTATGTAGAAACTCTTGTCTGTGGACTCTGTGCCCATTGCCTGGTGGGAAAGCCTAGAGGGAAAACTGTGAGAGACATTGGTGGAAATTACCATTTTATATCTGGATGGCTGAAGTTCAGTCTCTGTGGAAAACCCAAACAGTCTGGACCAGACCCAAACTATGCATCTTCCCTATGTCTTTCTCAGTCCTTTTTCCTAAAGAATTATTTTGGTGCTTTCATGACTGGTTAAACAACAAATATAGTGACTCTGATTGTGCAGAGGGAGACCTTCATGCTGTTTAGGATGGACCTGAGCAGGAGAAGGGGCATTGATAGGGGATCAGAAGTTACTGGACTCTGAGCTTCACTCCTAGCACATATTCACCCTCTCCCATGGTTCCATCTACACTGGCACCCTGGTAGTGGCAGTTCCTCTTTCCAAAGCCCATCTTCAGAACAAGAGGAATATTTAATTCTCTCTTTTCTGAAATTTACGGGAAAATAGTGTCTGTCTTGTGGTCCGTGGGACCTGCTGGAGACCTGCAGCTATTCCTGGCACAGGCTTTTCCTTCCTCTAGAAGTGGATCTCTGTGCCTGGAGATCTTGCTGCTGCAGTCCCAGCTCTGGAGCAAATCTTCCCGTGGCTGAGCTGCACTTCCACAAAACCTGCAGACATGCACCAGTTCAGCTTTTCAGCTTTGTGATGCCTCAGCACAACTCAAAGGAAAGAGCCAGAATGAGGAGGGCTGGTTGTTTAAACTTCAGGAGGTTATGCTGGCTTAGGATTTCTGATTGAAATGAGAGCTGGCTGGCAGCTCAGCATGGGGAAATAATGGGTGAGGCATCTCTGAAAAAGGGAAGAGAAAAAGAGATTTTTTTTTTTTCCTGGAAAAATGCATTTCTTTTGTTATTGTTGGCAACTGTATGTGAAGGTTCATGTCTCTGTTTTCCATCCTATAACAAGAAGTGAATCTGGCACGAGATTCACCTTTTTCCTTTGAATTTCTTTGTTTTCTGATTTCAATGATGGCTAGATTTCTTCATCAAGGCAGAAGGTTCATGAGAAAATTCAAAGAAATAAATAGAGCTTTGATGCTACAAGGTTGACTGTTCATCTCTTAGCTACTGTGTAGACAGACTTCAATGAGAGAAATGAAAATGAGTAAAATAACGAAAAAATTCACTGTCAGGAGCAAATGCATGACAAAGGGCTGAAAAAAATCAAAATTCCAAACAAAATAAACAACCTGACAGGGAGAATATATTGTGGTATGGACTTGGCAGTGTGCAGATCTTGATGCCGTGTGCTAAGGGTGCTAAAGGTCCCTTCCCTATTCTTTTTCTGCTTTTCTAATTGTTCCCTGTATGGGACACAAGACATGGTAAAGAGTTTTAACTGCACCAGATGTAGAGGGTGGAGTTTTCTAATATAATTTTGTCTATCTCCTCTTCCAGCATTTCAGAGTTGCCTTTGGAAGACAGATGTTCAACAGTTTCAGGAAAAAACATAGTATCCCAGAAAAACAGTGGAGAAACCTCAAGAATCATCATAAATTGCATCCTTTCAGAGTCCTGCAAGTTGCAATTTGTCTGGATTCATGGTTTCTCCAGAAAACCGTCAGCAAGGGAAATCAGAATTCCTGAGATGTCATGTGAGATCTTGGTGGGGTCACACAAGACCTCTGGTAGGATGCAACCGCTTGGTCCTTCATGCAGATAAATTCCATAACCAGGTTTCCACTCAGCAACTCATGAGCAAGGGGATTTCCACTTCTCTTGGCCGTATCCTGTTCCTGCTTAGGAGCAAGCCCAATTTGGCAGCCACTCAGAGGCTATGTTTCAGCCTGTGTTTTATTATTGCATTTATTTTTATTTTCTCCATTTCCTTCCTTGGTCTTTCTGATAGTTACTCATGTTTTCTCAAAATTAGCTTGACAGTGACTTTAATGAGCTCAGAAGGTCTTTTACAGGTTGCAGCAAGTGTGACCTCACACTTCCACTGTATGCTTAATTGATAGTTTAGGTCATCCTAAATCAGTGTGCAAAGTTTACAGCAGCATAATTTATCAGTATTTTCAAACCTAATCACTTAGGGAAATGAGGTGTTGCATTTACTTTTTCCCTTCTATTTGTTTCCTCTTCTCACACTATGCCCCTAAAGGTATGATTTTTACCATACCTTTCATCTAGTAAGACATGTCCAAGATATGAATTTGCTCACAGTTTTGTGAAAACTGGCAGCTAGATAGAACAGAAAGGTCCATGTTGTTAGTGCTTCCTGCTCCTTCCCCATAAGCCAAAAGCAGAGGTCTGCATGATATATATACCGTTGACCAAGGAGCATTTATATCCTAGTTAATAAAGCAATTCAGATATAGCTCCAAGCCACAGCACAGGACCCAAATCTACAGTCAAACTAATAGCAGACTCTGTAAGGAACTACAATTACCAGTGTGGAGGGGACTAGAAGGAGAACTGTAGGAAAGAAGACCTTATTAACACCATCAGTCAGAGAACAACTTATTTTTAATAGTGTCTTTTCCTGACAGGAAAAATTTTCTTTCCTTCACCATTTCCAGGCACAATTATCATGTCTTTAACATCTACATCAGCACTGGATTCTTGGAGGCTGCATTTGATGCAGGCAGCATGGTCCTAAAAGTAGTCACGGGCCACAGAGAAAAGCCAACGAAATGGGGAAGCTGCTGCTTGACGGGGTCTATAATGAATTTCTGAGAAGAGTGAAGGCAGAGGAAGAAGCTGGTCTCCACAGAGATGCTGTAAATGCCCCTTCCACTATTGAAGCTGACACCCCACTTCCTTTTGCTGTTGCCTCTGACTCCCATTGGAATCACTGCTTACCTATATGCGCTGCAAACCAGAAGATGAGCAGAAAACCAGAGCATTAGCAAGAGGACTGTAAACTCCTTCTGAAAGGCCAACTTTGTGGCCCGCCTTGGTATTGGATGCTGAGCTACTTTGAATATCTTACTGTTCCTTTTGTGCCTGACTGGAACTTGATCAATTTGAGAAATCTGCTTCAACTCTGAAAACTGAGCAGCTGCAGAACTGTTTTCCTTTATTTGCTTCCTTTAGGTCTGCCCAGACATTGCTGCACATGCCTGGGAGGTTCCACTCCTTACCTACTGAGGTGGCAGTGTGCCAGTAGAAGGCATGTGGCTGTAATTCCTGCATACCAGGTGAATTTGCTTTACAGTCCTCAGGTGTTTTGGTGGCTGTGGATCAGAATAGGGGGCTCCAGAGCAGGATGTAAAGCGAAGAGTACTAGGTGCACAGCCAGTGGGAAGGGATCACACAATTCTCTCTGTTGTAGCCAGCAAAGCACTAAAGTTTTGCTGTGTTGCTTGGTGCTTTGCACAGCCTTCTGCTTAAGCAAGTAATGTAAGTTTGGACTTAGCAGCTGACCAAAAGAGCCTCTTCCTCCAGTAAAGTATGTGGTAAAGATGAGAAGGTAGTTCTAAAAAATCTTCACGGGATTGTCTCATGTTGCAGCACACTATTGTGATAGGGGAGGTCCTGAAAACTGCCAACACTCAATTCGTTTGCTGGGGGTAGGGTATATTTTGACCAAATCTCATCATTTTACTGCAAGTTCAGTTTTTTAAAATCCTAGGTTTCAAAGCTGATGTGTGGAAATAGGGAGAAGCCTGTGGGTCTTTACATCTGTTTTGACTTAAAATGGTGGCTACATGGAAAATCAGTCGGAAGGCAGCAGGATGCCTCCAGTTCCTTGCAGTCTGCCTGTGGTTGGTCTCTAACAAGGATTACTCTCCCACTTTTCTTGCCCTGTATTCTATTTTAGAAATGAGAGGCTGGAATTGTTTTCTCTTTGTCTCTGGGAAATCAAGGCTAGTTTTTGGAGGCTGTTATACAAGGTAAAGATGACTGTAAGTCATGGGGAAAAAAAGTCCCCTAGAATCTGAAATAATAAGCTCCAACCCAAGTGACACTTTCCATTATTGAATAATGTGTTTTGAGTAAACACTCCATCAGCTGCTGTGAGCTCATCTCAGTGAAGAACACTGTGCTCTACAGTGAGGAGACACCCCATGAAAAGTGGAGAAGTGTGACAAGTCTGTTTTTAAAAGCAGAGAGGTTGAAAAGCTTTGAATTCAGAAAGTGAAATGCTCTCAGAATGAACTGTTTCCTTGGGTAGAACTTTATTTCAGCTGAAGTTTGGCATAAGAAAATATAAACTAAGTAACTTTTCTGGGTCAGCTTGACAGTGAAATCTACATCCATTCAAGTCTCCACAGCTTTTAACAAACATCATGTCAGGCTATTCTTGTCTCTGTTACTGCTTATCTGCTGGGCTTCCTGCGCAGGTGAAATGTCTGTCGTTTCTGCCTTTGCCTGCTCGATGGCAATGAGTTTTGGGTGTTGAAGAGGCTTCTGTGACAGTTATGGAACTTTTCAGCTTCTTTCAGTGATGACCACTCTGTCCCTTGCACAGACAGGGAGGCTGCAAAACTAGAGCACAGACTGATCAGGAAACATCTCAGGATAATATGATGAGCAGTGAGAAACTTATTTCCCTCTTTCCTTCCCACCTGTGGCTCTAATTGGAAAAGTGTTTCTAGTTGCAACTGGAGTTCTGTGGTCAGAATTACCTTCTCAGAGAAAGACTCTAAACCTGAACCAGTTGTAGGTGGGCTAAAGACAGTAAGTCTTTGCAGTGCCCTGGGTGTAAGTGATCCCTCCCTCCATGGCTATTTCACCTCATAGCAATCTGAGAGTATAAGTTTGTGAGAAGGATCAATCTGGATAAATGAAGGGCTGAACTGAGGGTCAGAATAGTGATGGGGGTAGGCTAATGTGTGGGCACAAAGTGAAATATTTGCTTACAGTGAAAGTCCCAGCAGGAGCACTTTGAACAGTTACAACTATTGTGAGAGCAGCAATTGTCCTGTGCGTCTTCAGACAGTCATATCAGGCAGGATAGGCCTTGAGGGAAAGAATTTGTGTAGGATTCACTCATGTCTTTGAAGTCACTTTCTAGAGGGGCTTTCTCAGTTCATCTGCTGCCTGGCAGCGACTCTTCGGTTTCTGACAGCTTCTGTCATGCTACACTTAAAATTCTGTTATATGTCAAGATGAACTGATTATATTCATAAAGCCAAAAGTTTTATTAAAATCTTAGACTAATCAAGACACAATAAACTTATTAATACAGCTGTAGTATTATGAACACTCATAATCTAGATTAATACAGAAAATCCTCATTAGTAATAATGCTCTCAAAAAAACTGTTATAAAAGAAAACTTACTATGTCTAATTCTCCTCTCCAATGTTATCCTCACCTTCTGATGTCCCTGAGTCTTGTGGTTGAAGAAACAGACTCCTTAAGCAAAGTGGTGATGGGCTCTCTGTGAGTCATCAGTGTCCTGAATTGTCATCAGGAGAAACTTGAAGTTCATGGTGGCCATTCTTTTTTTTCTCAGGCCTGTAGTCTCCTTGGGGCTATTTTTATGTTTGTTTTTTTCATCACACTGTCTTTCCTTCTCAGTAGTTTCCAGGTAAAGTTTAAAAGTTGTACAACAGCTTTCCCTGGCCTCAATTAACATCAAGAGCTATTTCTTGTTAAGCAGTGACTACCTATGCTTGTCATTTTACTGTATATGGTATCACAGAGATAAAGCTGGTACAGGTAATACAGAAGTTATTTGACCACAAGCAATTGTTAATGTAAAATGACACCAGTACAGGTCAAGATAAGCCTGGAGACATCCTGAGAAGCCAAAGCTTGTGTCTTCAGCAACAATTTCAAGAATTATACTTACTGGGCTACATCAGTGCTTTGACAGATAAAGACCTCCAAATATTTTCCTATCCTGTGGCTGCAAGACGAAGGCCATAAACACAAGAAGCCATCATGTGCAGGGACCACAGGACCCTGTTTGATGAGTCTGTGAGATCTCATTTTATAAATAATCATGTTAGTGCTGCTCCTGCTCCCACACCCCATCAGTGAAATGGAGTCATCCACAGTGTCACTCCTCACATCACTCCTGATGTGCTCAGGTGAGTTCCCCCACTGCAAGGCCATACTAAGAACTGGTGGGGTGGTTTTTTGCCCCAGGATGCAAGGAGCTTTTGTCAATTCCTGGCTCTCTTCTTCTTTTCCCCACTGCATATCTGTTCTGTTAAGGTTGTTCTGTCTCTGAAATAAGGACTATACTTGTTTCTCTTTCTTCTTTCTCTGACATTTGTCTTCAACATTTGGTCTCTGAGGAGGATGAAGAAGATCAGTGCAGCTGATATTTCTGCAAATGTTTTCATGATGAGCAATGCTGTTGAGCAGAGACTCAGGATTATTTTCAACCCCAGACAGAAATTTCCCACCTTCGATTAACATGAAAAAATAATTCAGATGATTTTTTTTTAATGCACCTTCTTGTGCCTTGTTTTATGCTTGTCTACAGTGCTAGGCATGCTGCAACTGCTGGTCAGTTTAGAAATGCTGAGAGTGTCTGAGTGGGTGGGTGGTTGGGCACTTGCTTTTTCCCAGTGTGTCAGTCCTCCTGCTCCAAAGGCAGAGTAGGATGTCAGTCCCAAAAAGGTGTGGCTTCTTGAAGGCAGGAATGCTGCTGCTGTCACCTCTTGAACTGGAAATAAGGGAAGAGCCCAGCATAGGAGGCGCTGTCATGGTACACTGGAACAGGCTGGTGCGTGGGAAGGACAGGGTGGTCACCTCTTCATTTCATGCCTTTCACATGGTAAACTGTGCTCTGGTGAAGGCTAAGGATCTGAAACAGATGTGAATTTTGTTCTCATCCCAGTCCTCAGCTAGTACAGGATCCATACCAACGTTTGCTTTGCAAAGGTTATTTTTTCAGTTCAGGATTTAGAAGGCGTGTGATGTAGCTCTCTGAAATTTTCAAGGGCAGCTGTACAACCATGCAATGAATGTCACCTTTCTGAAGATATCACTGCCTCTAAAATGTCATTAAAATTCTTCACTGCTATATGCATTACTATAAATATGATAAATGAAGGGATGGAAACCAGGTTGTTTTAAAGTCACACTAAGATCTGACCTGCTCTCTGTAACTACAATCATTACTTCTTTGCTATCTTGGTTTTTAAGTGGTGTTTATCAGCATAATATTTGTGTGTCATCTAGGAATGCATTAAGTAACAGAAGTTACATGTTTAGTTCTCATTCTACTCATGGGAGAAAAATATGTCTAATTATATTGTTTTGTTTATATTCTTTTGTTTGATATCCTTGTTGCACTGAGTCAGTTTCTCCCTCGATGTTTTGCAGAAGCACACGTGGACACACAAGTAGAGGTCTCCTTTTAAGCTTGTGGATGTACACCAGGAGGTAGGGATGGCTTTTAGTTCTGGGGAAGTTTTGCTCAACAGCACTCTTCTTCCTAGAGAGAAGGATAGAGTTCATTGCTGCTCAAAGGAGCCAAAGATGAGACACAAAGAAGAGCCTTGATCCTGAAGCCACAGGCTTTTTTTAGATGGTTTGATCTCCTGCTATCAAGACCTTTGAAAACAGGGAGTGGAGGTGATTTGCTGCTCTCTGGGAGTGCCATGGTAGCTCGTAGCAGGCCAGTATTTATAGGCAACCTACCTTGGTCAAGCCTGTCCAGGCCCATCCAAGCATTAAGAGTGATAGCTCAGAGTAGGGAAAGACTCCTTCACTGGCTCCAGTGGGAGCAGCAATGAGTGGTAGTGGCATTTTTGAAATCGGAAAGAACCAAGGTCAGGTTTGGAGGTGCTGAGATCAGACTCTATGAGGAGTATAGGTGACCTGGCTGCTTGATCCTTGGTTCTCTGTGATTTGTTCAGCAACAGGAGGTGACAGCTCATTACAACACGTAGCAGTTGGTGATCAAGTCTGACAACACCAAAACTAGCAAAACCAGCAAACCCTATGGGAGAGATCCTGAAAAGAGCCTGTCGATCTCTCCTATTCAGGTTACCCCCATCTGTGAAGGTTATGGGCCTGTCCATGAGTCTTCTGGTCCACCTTCTAATCAATTTTTTCATTCCATCCCAACCAGATTAATCTGATGAACTCATGAACATCTCATGATACTCAGAAATGACCTGAAAACATGCATGGCTGTGATGCTTATTTAGGGCAAATGTTGGTGAATGGGGAGTAGAGGACCCAACTTTCACTGTGACAAAATGAGAGTCCAGTTCAGCAACATGGGGTCTGGCTCAGCTTGCAAGTCCTGTCTATATGTCACTCAACTGGGCCGGACAGATAGAGAAGGGCTGGGCACATCCAAGTCTCCAAGTGCCCCAAGGGTTAAAGCATGGGGACTTGGTAGCAAGGCAGAGACCTCTGCAGGACTCTAGCATTGATTGAGTTCCTGAGCAATCCCATATGACATGTGGGGTTGAGCTACATGGGGTTTTCCTAATCGAAACGGAACTTAGTGCAAACACAAAGCGAGGTGAGTGGCACTGCTCATCCGCTGTGCAAGGCTTGGAGCTGGAAGTGGGCACAGCATTCTTGCACTCACAAATGTGCAGAGCTGAGCAGGACTCACTGTGAGATGGCCTAGCACTTAACTGGACAGTGGAGACCACTTTTGATGGGAATCACCTTATGGAAGCATGCAGCAGCACTTGGAGGCGACATAACAGGGTGAGACTTATGGGGGATCTTCACCCAGCATCCAAAACCACAGCAGCAAAACATGTTTCCTAACACACAAAACTCATGGGATGTATGCTCACCTATTTGTTACAGGTGCAAAAATCTCTTTGTACACCCTCCTTGCTATAATTTGGTTTGGCACAGATGGTTATTGCAGCAGTATTTCTGTTCTCTGCCTGAATTGTGCCAGACCTACACTAGTGTGTTAGGAAAGTCAGTCCTTGTTCTGGAGAGCTTATTTACAACCACTTTGAAAATGGTGATATGGAGATAGAAGACAAATCCTCTGTCCAGATAGGGATTCTCCATCAATTATCTTTACAGCCTACTGGGGCAAAGTGGGGTAGATACATCTAACTGTCTTTATAGGAACTGGGGGTGTTTAGTCTGAAGAAAAGAAGGCTGATGAGAGAACTTATAGCTTTCTACAGCTACCTGAAAGGAGGTTTTAGCCAGGTGGGGTTTGGTTTCTTCTCCCAGGTAACAAGTGACAGGAGGAGAGAAAATAGCCTCATGTTGCACCAGGGCAGGTTTAGATTGGATAGAATAAATTTCTTAGTGGAAGCAGTGGTCAGGCATTGAGACAGGCTTCCCAGGGAAGTGCTGGAGTTACCACCTCTGGAACTGTTCAAAAAATATGTAGATGTGGCACTTGGGAACACAGTTTCATGGTGAGAGTGGCAGTGCTGGGTTAATGGTTGGACACAATGATGCGAGAGCTCTTTTCCGACCTAAATGTTTTTATGATTCTACAGCAGCAGAGAGAACAAAAGATGTATTTATTATTCAGGCAGGTAAAAGTATTTCATAGAAACCACCCTTGGGGTAGTTGCTCTTTCATTGCACAGTTTGAGGTGTGCAAACTCATCTGCTTTGTGTGTTACTTTAAGTGGATCAGGCTGAAATGCAAAATACTCAAGAACACTGTGAATAGCACTAAAGCACTTTGAGCCAAACTTTACACATTTCCTAGTGCCAGCAGATGACTTGTATATGTGAAATCTTGTCCCCATCTTTGACTCTGGTTTCACAGTTGGTGTCATATTTACATGAAGCAGGTCCTAGGCTGGGACCTGACATGGCACAAGGCTAAGCAGATACGATCTGGCCTGGTTAGCAGTAAGGCATGGATGGTTAGGGTGATGCAGAGAGTGGTCAAGTCCCCATGGCACAAGGGTTAGGGCTAAATAGGTTTGCATTTACATTTCCCATGTCCACCTTTGAATGGAAAACTGTCTGTCACACAATCCTTTAAAATCATCCAAGCAGTTTCCTGGTCAATAAAAAGAGTGTGAAGGCATGCTGATGCCAAACAATTCTCTCTGGGATCACAAAGAGGATTGTTCCTGGAGCCAGGAACTTGGCAAGAGCTATTCTTCCCTGCAACACTGGCCATAAGACTCTGTGTGCTGATGGAGGAGAGTACTCACAGTCTTGTGAGATATTGCTGTGTGCAACATGAGAGAACAGACCTGCTTTGCTGCCTGTCCCACAGCAGAACTCAGGTGTGGGGAGGACTGTCTGTGCCCAGCATCTGTGGTAGGGTGAGTTCTGCCCTGGACATCCCCAAATACAAGCTGAAATGGTGGAAAGAGCAATTTTGGACTCTGAAGGGCAGCAAAAGAGGCATCATCTGACCTATATGACTCCAAGGGGAAGGACGTTTCCCTGTTGATCCTTCCTACCACTCTTGCTGTGAAACTCAAAATAAAAGCAGTCTGGTACAACCTACAATTCCCAGCAGAGGATCTGGGAGCCACCACCTGTGGTCCTGGGCTTCTGTATCCCATAGTGCTGCTGCACAAGACATACCATAGTGAGTCTGGACAGTCTTTCATTGGACAGTCCCTCTTGTTTCCTCTTCTTCTTCCCCTGAGATTCGTCTGTTTTTACCCCTGTCTATTTGGGGAGGTTGAAATGGGAGCTAAGTAGAAAGCTGCCCTGCTATGAAGGTCCTTGTCTGTCTGACGCTAACTCAGGTCAGAGCTCAGAGCAGGGACCCATCCTGCAACAGAGATCCAACCAAGACTTCTCTGTTGAGTTGTTGCACCTGTAATGCATGACACCAGTGCTGTGGGATATCTGCAGTCCTGCTGTTGGCTTCTAGTAGGGCCAAATGCACCATCTCTGATTTACAAGCCCCCTGTGACCCAGGACCTGTTGCTGGAAGCAGGACTTCAGTCTTGATCTGCAGATCTCCAGCTTTTGAGTTTTGCAAGTGCTAAATGCTGAGGAGCCAAGGTACTCCACAGCAGATCCTGAAGGAATGGGGCACATACAAACCTGCTGGATTAGTCACATTTTGCACTTCTCTTTGGCATCAGGCTACAACACAACCATGCTGGTAGGTTGGTTGGAGAGCAGCTGTGGCAGGAATACACAAAACATTTTTTTTCAGAAGGCCTTTGTTTGCTCTCCAGTGATGATCTGAAAAAGATATTTCATTAAAATACATTTTCCTGAAAGGGAGGAGGGACTGGACTGGAGCAGGGTAGTGGGGAAGATAACTAGTGCAAGAGAGTGGCCCATGACACATTTTAGTCAATCATTTATGGAAATCATGAAATGAAATGTACAGATGTTAGAGAGCGACTAAAACAATTTTGTGGCAATTTCTGTACACAGCCATTGACTGATGCTCCAGTGACTCATTCACATGGCATTTTTCCAGATCTGATAATATCCTGGACTGTGAGCAACTCTCCTATCTATGCAGATTTTTTTTCTCTTAAACATATTTCATGCACCTTTGTGCATAACATAACATCGTTATATGTGTAATTGCGTATTCTAGATCTTTATCCACTGTTTCTATCCTTTGCTTACGTTTGCCTTGGCTTATGATCCTATCATGTGCTGAAAGCTGAACAGGACTTATCCGGCAGGACGGGTCAGCACTTGAAAGGGAAACCTGATTAAGAGCTGAGTGCTGCAGCAACTGGTGACAACATCCGTGAAGGATGCACTCCTTTCAGACAGGCAGCTGGTTGGGTGGAACACTGGGCAAGGGAACATCGTTTTTCTTACATTTTTTTGGTCATCCAAGTCAATTATCAGCTGATACTATAGGACTTTTCCATGGATTTGCAGTTTTCTTCCTGGTTGTGGGTCAGCAGACAGAAAGAAATTCACAGGCATCAGGACTTCTTTCCCTGAAGGATCTGCATTCATTCCAAGAAGTAGATTGGTATTGAGTTAGCTAATATAAAAATGTAAACAGAAAAATTTACGCGTTGACCCTGGTTTACAAATTAGGGTCAGTCTGCTGAGAACTTAAAGAGGGTCATGATTTACTTATCTTAGCTTCTCATGTTGATCAATCATGTTATCTGTTAGCAAGTGTGAATCAACAAATGCAAATTATGAACAAGATTCTTTCCTCAGTGCTGACAACCTAGAACACAACATGTTTATGTCGCTGTGGGATCATATCTTGCTCTATGCAGATGCTGATCAGGGCATGATATCTTCAATCAGGCCATTGCCTATGGGTACAAGGCATTTGTGATGAATTGTTTTGGCAGTGCATTCAGACAAATCAGAGTCAAAAAAACATGGGGAAATTGTATGACAGAAATAACTAACAAGAGCTTATCCAAAGCTCCTGAAAAAACACAGGCTTTGAGCATCCAGCTGCAGCCCAAGCAGGTCATTATGAAGCCAGGCAACTCTGCTCCCCCATATCACCCTGCGGCTCAAACAAACGTGCTCTGTCCCGTTGCTGCTTGTGATATTTCCCCTTTGCTGCTCCTAAGGTTGTTGCCAATGTGGCTTAAAAGACGCCTCTTGAGTTTAGGGGATTTTGTTCAGAACTAAATTTCCAGGATGGCACATGGCAAACCCCATGGCAGTTGCAGGGGAGTGAGATCCTGCTCTGAGATTCCTTTTCCGTACTATGCTGTAGTTCCTACATGGATTGCGTGAAGAAGGGAGGAAGGTACAAGCATCACCCGAGCATAGAGGAGGGAGCCTGGTGGGACCTCTGCAATGCTCCCGTGGCTCTGGCTGTCTCCCCCAAGCCCTTGTTGACAGTGTTGTGTGACTGCAGTGTAGTGGTGTCACATCCAAACACACTAGCCCATGGACCTGTGCAGTAGCAAAAGTGCAGGAGAAGAGATGGGCTTGGGCAGGGGAGGCGAGCAGTGAGCAAGCTCTGCTCTGTTATCTTACTTTCTCCCATGAAGCACTGTACAAACAGCAAAGGCAATAAAACATGAAATGAACAAGACAAAGTCAGTTATTTACTGCCTTAAGCAAGGCATGATTGTTCCCCATGGTGAATTTTCAAGTGCCTTTTCTTCAAGTCTGCTTTTACATGACGCATGTGGTGTGGCTTCCTCCAGCTCCTGGGGGAAGGAGAAGGGAGGCTCTAACAAAGAGCAATGGATATCCCTCATCTAAAGATTTTAGTGCATCTAAAATGCCATTGAATTGCTGTACTGCTGTAGGCATTACAGAAAGTGCTCTGGTGAGATGGGAAGTTGTTCTGCTGGCTTGACCCGTTGTGTGTATGAAGGATGCTCTTACTGGATCCTTTGACCACCGACCTCACCAGTGGTGAATTGGAAGCTGAGACATGTATGGCCTTGGCTGTCCTGGGACTGGGAGAGGTCGCTATCTGCACTGCACAGAGGAGGAAAGAGCAATGAGGAAGGGGCTGACTCAGGATGACCCAGGAGCTGATGGCGCTTCCAGCATTCAGCCAGGACTGGTGTTTTAGCAGAGAACACACAATGTGCTGTTGCAAATGTCTCCTCTGCCCACCACATGTTGCTTCTGAACAAGTTGTTTTGGTCACCCCTTGATCACTCCCCACTGGGTATGGAGAAGGAGTGGATGCTTAGTGGTGAGCAGCAGAGCTAGGAATACATTTGGAGTATTCTCATGTAATCTCAGAAGTGCGCAATTAAAGAACAGCTGCTAGAAAATCTGCTAGTCTTTTGTTCCTTTGACTTAAATACTGAAGTGGTGGACATCATATTCCACTGCACAGCACAGTCATCCAGGCAGTGGTCACTGAGGTGGGTTGAACCCATGAAGGAGATCCATGAGTGTGATGTGATAAGAGTGTGTCAACAGAACAAATTTATTTCCCCAGAATCATTTTACAATCCCCAATGATTCACAACTCAGGGACCCTCTTGTGTGGTGTCTGTGTTTAACAGCCATTGGTGCATTTTTACCTTTGTGAATTTTTCTGACCATCTCTGGATGCCTTTTTAGCATCCACAGCATCCTGTGTCAAGAACTTCTAGGGATATGCTACATACATCAGTGCATGAAAAGCAGTTTGAGCTTGCTGTGAGCAAAGCCACATCAGTAAAGTCATATATTGCCCAGTAGATCCTATGCTGGCTGCTCCCGTAGGGCAGAGGTCCAACCAGGCACTTGCTGTGCCTAATGCTGCAGTTTGGAACATGCCTGGATATATGAGGTACCAAAATCACTATCCATAGCTTCACAGACCTTTTGTGATTTCTGCCTTTGTGGCAGAGCCTGAGGGGATGTTGTGGTCAGAGGCTTATTGCATCAGGTCCTGTGCAAATACACCCTCAGGTGGTTCCAGAGAGCTCTAACTGGTTCATGGTGGGAGTGAGGGATAGATTCTTCAACATTCTCATAGGATTATAAATTGATAATTTGACCCCAAGGAGGTTCCTATGAAGTCAAAATTCAGAAAGTAGTGTGCAACATTTACTTCTTTACTAGGAAGTGGCTGATATGGATTTGTAAATTTGTATGCTTGTGTAAGAACAAACATAGAGACAACGAAGATAGTGACAATATCTAATAACTGTCACAGGTTAGGGACATCTGTAGTGTCAGTAATGACTGACATGTGGTGTCCTGTCCTTAGGGAAATAAACTGCACGTTGGTACTCTGCTTTATTTGTGACAATTTGTGACACTTGTGTCATGCAGTACTTGTTCTGGGAAACTACATGAGCTAGGAAAGTTGACTCTAGTTCAGGGGACATTAACAGATGGATTTTCAGCTTCTGTGCATTCCTCTGGGTAAATGACTTTACATGCAGGAACTAATAGGATGGGAATGACCAGGGAGCCACTGAGATACACACCTGGTCCCTCTTCCTTGTGTTTCTAAACAGCAAGGGAGGCAAGAAAGGCTGAGGGATCATGAGGGTGATGAGGTCTGACCAGTGCTGAAGGGAACTTCCACCCCCATGGAAATGCCTGTGGGGTTCCCAGGAGCTCCAGGAGAGGCTGGGCAATGTCTGAGGGGATTTATGTGCATGCTTGCAAGGAATCTGTGGCATCTCCTCCCAGCTGAGATAGTGGGAGCTTATCGGGGGTTTCCTGTGGATGCCTTCACGTCTGCACCGCCAACAGCCCCTTGGGCTGGGGTGGGCTGATGCTGAGAAAGCCGAACCAACAGCCTCCATCCAGGCCTTTTCCTCCCCTGTGGAGAGACAAATTCCACGTGACAGACGGTGCTCACCACTGGTGAGTCATGACATCATCCCTGTAGTGTCTCTGGACACCCCATGGCAGGTGTGATATGGGAAAACACGGTGGCTGAGAGCTGGGGCGTGGGTAACTCACTGATTATACATATGGGCAATGGTTAGAGTCACCAGCTGGCTCCTTCCCCACAAAACATCTGTATAGCAGCAAAGAGGGAATTTTTACAGAGGTCTGTAGGGCCTGATAGGACAAGGGGGATGGCTTTAAACTGAAGGAAGGCAGGTACTACAAAGAAATTCTGTGAGAGTGGTGAGGCACTGGAACATAAGTTGGCTAGGGAACCTGTTGATGCCCCATCCCTGGAAGTGTTCAAGGCCAGGTTGGCTTTGAGCATTCAGATCTAGTGGAAGGTGTCCCTAGTCATATCAAGGAGGTTAAAATAAGATGTTTTTCATGGTTTCTTCAACCTTAAAAAAATCTGTGATTCTGTGATTCTATGATCTGTCTATGGGTTTAGCATCATCTCTTGAATGGTTAACAGGTGTATCTTATATGAATAGAATGTATGGGTGCAGTACAGCCTTAAACACCTGACAGCTGTGAAGAACAGTGTGAAGGCTCAGGCTTGCTCTCCTTGCTCAGCAGTAGAGGGAGCAGGCATGGATTTGAGCCTTCATCAGGCTCTGATCATGTCTTTTTGGTGCTGCAGACCATCCCAGTCTGGAGCTCCTGGGGAAAGGATGAGGCAGAGACAGCATGAGATAAAGTATAAAGATTTTTGTCTGTGGCACTGTTTATAAGAGCAAACTCATTTTATCCTGAGGCAGGAACACAGCCATGCTCTGGTGTACAGTCAGGGACAGGGATAGGGGGATGCAACCTTTCTCCTTTAATCTCTCTTTTCAGAGTGTGAGTGTTTGTGCTCCCCTAGGAGAAAGGCTTGCTCCTCTTATCTCCAGGGTGATGACGTCCTGTGAGCCCTGTGTTTTCCCTAGCTTTCACTTTATTTGTGGATTGGAAGCAGGCCTGAGCAAGCAGCTTAAAGCCTGCTGAGAGCATCTGCCCCCACAGAGCCTGCTGCTGTCTGTCTGGGTCTTGGGACCCCCGTGGAGGAGTCCCAGGACAGTAAGGGAGATGTTTCCACACACAGGAATGTGGTGGGAGCATGATCCTGAGAAGGTCAGGAGAACAAGAGGTTCATGGGAATGATGGGGTGATGGCAAATGAGAAGCTGGCAGGACCTTGTTGAAAATCCCATGGGTACCTTGTGGGACCTTTACTACATCCAGTTCCAGAGTTCAAAGCACAAGGACGTGGAACTGTCAGAGCAAGTCCAAAGCAGGGACTTGCTCTTGAAGTTGATAAGAAGACTGGAGGAGCCCCCTATGAAGACAGGGTGAGAAAGGTGAGGCTGTACAGCCTAGAGAAGTAGGTGTGGAAACCTCAGAGCAACCTTCCAGAATGTGGAGGGAGCCTACAGGGAAGCTGGAGAGGGAGTCTTTTTGTAGGAACTGTAGTGACAGGAGAAGGAATAATGAGTACAAACTGAAAGAGTGAAAATATGGACTAGATATTAAGAAGAAATACTCTACTGTGAGGGTGGTGAGATACCAGAATAGGTTGCTCAGGGAAGCTGTGGATGCCCTAACCCTGGCAGTATTCAAAGCTAGGTTGGATAAAGCCTTGAACAACTTGGTCTAGAGGGAGGTTCCCTGCCTGTGGCATGGGGTGTTGGGACTAGATGATCTTTGAGGTCCCTTTCAATCCTTAACATTCTACGATTCTATGACCTAAGCTATACCTGTGCCTCTGTTTCACTCTCTTCTAAATATCTGTGGATGGGGGACACTTTCCAGGTCTTTTTACAGATCAAAGCTAGTGGTGTGCTTCAAAAAACCATCATATCACAGAATCCCAGAATTAACTAGGTTGGCAAAGGCCTTTGAGATCATCAAGTCCAATCTATATCATGGTTTGATGCATATAAAAATGACCTGATTCTATCTTGTAAGTCAAACACGGGCAGGGGGAGAGTATGGCCCAGTGTGGGGCAGGCGAGTCCCTGTGACCAGGAGAGTTCCTCTCTGTTGCCCAACAATAGGCCCAGCATCACCCCTGGCAACCTCTTCGTGTAGATCCCTGCTCTCCCCCTAAAGACACAGCAAGCCAAGTATTCTGCTTCTGCTGACACCATCAACTGGGATTACCTCTGGCTTAGTAAAATCTAGCAGCCTGGGGCAGGGGAGAACTGTGCACAAAGCAGGATCCCACCACTGAACCACTACATCCTTCCATCCTACCACCATACCCTTCTGTTTGTTCCTCCACCTCCCACTTCTGCTGAGCACTATAAGAATCAGCCTGATATCATGGGAAAGGAGAATACGCAATTGATGGACCTTTGGCTACCATCAGAACAAGGGAAATGGTGTGTTGGGTGAGCTGAAATCCTGGTGGTATCCTGGGAATGAAGAGGGGAATAAAAGTACAGAGAGCAAAGCTGTCTGCTGAGAGACAAATATCTGGGGTTTCTGCAACTTGCTTGGTGACTGCCATCCATAAAAAAGAGAAGGAGATAGACCATGAGTGTTAAATGTGACACCATAGAGGACAGGTGCTCTAGGGTATGTCAGCTGGGGTCTATACTGGACAACTAAGGTCATACCAGCCTCTCTTACTGGGTCTTTTTTCCTGAAAGGCACTGGAAATATCTTGGTGCCATGTTAATTTGGTCTGATTGAGGAGCAAGCTGTTCTCAACCTTTGCTGTGCTGTCTGCTCATGCTTCTCTTGGCCTCTGAGGAGAAAATGGTCAACCAGCAGGGCTGAAGCAAGTGGAGTGGCAATGTTCCACCTGCTGATTAGCTCAATTAGGAGATAGATGAGCTCCTGAGTGCAGAGGAAGCATGTACACTGTTGGAGAAGTTATTGCTTGCAGAATGCCCTGGAGTTCTTGGATGCTGAGTCTTCCCTGGGCTGCTCTAGCAGGACCCAGGGGCCTTATTTCCATGGTTCTTCAGTACTATGGGTATCAATACTAGTTAGCGGGACTTGACTGTGCCAAAACTTTCCCAACTGAGACCTTTGTTGCTAGCGCTGAAAGCACATATATCTTAGGGAAAAAATGGGTTTGGTTTAGCAGGTGGCTGCCTAATGTGCAGAAAAAAAGCATGGTGAAATCATTTTAAGGCCAAAGTTGGGTGAAGTTTCAATTTGAGAGAAAATCAAAGTAAACATAAGGAAGCAGTGCAGAGCAAAGAGCACAAGCAGCTAATGCTCTTCTAACAAACCTTATAGGAAGACTTCAAGGGATAGCACCTGTAAGAAATATGCTAGCTCATGACTGTGATAGGCTAATGCTGGCACATGGACAAAAGGCTTTGGGAATTTGGCTGAAAATTAGAGGAAAGTGTCCAGAGCAGCAAGTTCTGGTAACAGGGTCCAACAGGGGAAAAACACCTATTCCTAAAGTGGAGACTGTCCAGGTCACCAAAGGGTCACTGTGGTGTGGCTGCCTATGTCAGTAGGGGACTATATTTAGTGACCCCAGTGATCCTCAGCAGCCCTGCGGGTAAGTGAAACTGAGCAAGTATGAACAGGTCATATTGGGCAACCAGCAGACATTCGCAATCCAGCCCTTGTCTAACTCACATGATTTGTGCTTGCTCAAGATCACCTCATCTGGATGCAGGGAGAGGGGCAGTCCAGCTCACTTGGCTGTAGATATCTCCATGCACCTTGAAGCCTATCACTCCATGTCCCTGTGCAGGCACTGGAGGGAAAGTGACATTATCTAGTGTAACTTGTAGGTCTGGCCTTAGATGCTTATTTTAGGTGCAGAAGAACTGCCCTTTGGAGCTGCTTGTTCTTCTCTGCTGATTATAAAGTTGAAGGCGTCAGGTGCAGGCTCACACATTTTGGGTTTGTATGCTGTCAGACCTACATGACCTATGGAAAGTTGTTGGTATTGTTATGTTCCTTGAACCTCGATCACTTAAATGTCTAAAAATGCCCAGAAGAACCCTTCTGAACACTTTTAAGGGAGAAATTAATGCCTCAGTGCCATCTTGTGGAATGACTTGAACAAAAGGATAAGCAGTGGCAAGAGGCATATCTAGTGGTTCATTATGGCATCCTAGAACCATGCTGGAGTTTTAGAGAATTTGGTGGTAATACTGGGACTAATGCTCCAAATGTTATCACCGAACCAAAGATTTCTATTGTGAACTGAGACTGCCTTTTTTCTCTGAGAAGACTGCAAGTCTGTGGGATCCCAGTGTTCGCAGGAAGTACCTGTCCATTTTCTAGCCCAAATCAGAATATAGAGATGCCTATAGTTAATGGCTGAATGCAGGAGACAAAGCCTATCAGAGACACAGCAGCCTCACTGTCCTGAGGGGAAGAATCCACCTGGAAGGCTCACTGAGATCTACGAGTGAAAAACAAAGTTGTAGATCCAGCTGTGGGTGATACTGACCCACTCACACCTTGTCCATCTAAGAAAGGTGGTGAGATCTCCAATACATGCAGTTGCAATTATCTCAGTTGACATTCAAAGCCAGCTGAAAATTATCAAGTGCAAAAGAAATTGAGGCTCTTTTCACCACCCCAACTTGGTGCACCAGGGCCCCTGTTTGCGCTCCACCAATAAATATTTGGATGGCAGAGAATGAAGTGACCTAGAAGATTTATCTGGTGCTTATTGTGTCATAGCATAGCTAACAGACTCACAGGGAAAAAACCTTCCCACCAAGAAATATGTTGTAGGAACACCCTTGCAAATAACACGATCATCATCCATCATAATTAAGTGATCCTTAGTGTCACAGTCAGACTAGTAATTTAGTGCATATTTAACCAGGCATTAACTGAGGTCAACACCTATTCTGCCGCTGGAGGAGGGATGCCCCAGTGCATAAAACTCTCTCTGCCAGAAGATGGACATCTATAGAGCAGAGAGGAGCTTCCCAGGTTCTTTCTACACAGCTGCTGAGTGTCCTGTGGGTGAAAGAAAAGCTCATGAACTTTTGCCCATGCCCATGTAGCCATCGGGGCAGCTACTGGTTATCTCTGCAGAGCTATGCCCTCCAGATCCATGCTGAGAAACTGCAGCAGGTTGAGAGGGAGGTGAAGAAAAACAGCAAAGAATCAGAAAAGAGCCACAGAAAAAGGTCCTGAGTGTTCAGTGGATGTAAGTTTTAACATGATTAAGCAAAGGTATTAAAACATTTTCACCGTGGAGAGGTAAGAGCATCTGGTGAGCAGGGAGATAAGCAGAGGGAATTGGGAGATGGAGGAGGAATCAGGACAATAATGGTTGTGCTCTGACCGCCTGATGTGACTGAAGGTCTCTAGAGATCATTGCTAGGTTTCTCCTTGCCCCACACAAGAGGACAGGGTGGCTGGTTTCAAGGCTCTCTCCTAGTGTGATGGCAGTTGTAGATACAGGTGCATCCTACAAGAGCAAATATTCAACCTGAAGCAACATATCGTGTTCTTCCCAGCTGAGAACAGCAGCACACACCAGCTCTAGGCAGAGTATCCTCACTGCAGAACATGCATCCAAATAGTCTGGCAGAGATAAATGTTCTTAATCCCACCTACTTTAAAAAATGGCAACAAACCACCAACCTAGGGCTTATAATGCGGAGCAGAGCCAAAATTCCTCTTCAGTTCTACTGGAAAAGGTTACTGAGAAAGACAGGCTTAGAAGCACACCAAGGCTATTTAGAACTCAACTGTTCTGAGGATAGGCTGCTCCTGGACAGAGGCACAGTGCCTGTACTGCCCCAGTAATAGAAATACTGCATCCTTATGATATAGCTTTTAAAGGACGACAGGTGTGTGTGGGCAGACTTTGCTGCTGCTTTATTGGCTTGTTCATCGTTAACCAAATGAATGAAGGTGTCTGGGGGTGAAGAGAGGCTGCCAAGTTTCAAAGGGTAACTTGGCTGAGGGCAATGAAGTGTGTTGTCACAACAGGAACGCACTGTATCTGAGAGTTGGGAGACGACAATGCTGGAGAAGATTCAGAAGGTGATCACGGTTCGCAGCAGCAATGTGCGGGAGATGCTGGCAGAAGCACTGGGAACATTTATCCTCATGGTAAGGAGGAGATGGGTCCAGATGTGTGTGTCTCTGTGTGTGTGTGCAACCATTTAAAACAGCAATTTTTAAGGTCAGTGGTTTCCTACCATATCCTCAGGGCTGCTCAGCGGCTGGTTCCTACTGCTCTACTGCTCTGTTCCTGCCACCTCTGCTGTGGTGGTAGGGCAGCTTCCTTTCAGGTAGATCACATGCCAAAAACCTTCTGGAGTCAAAAAATAATGCAAGGGGTGGGAGGTGGGTGCTGGGAGACAGTGGAGTAGGTGGGATGGAATCACGGTATAACAAAGTTGTGGTGATTGACATTGGGAAAGGCCTTTAAGAGTTCAATTGTTAACCAAGTACTGCCAAGCCCACCATGTTCCTAAGCGTCACATCTACATGTCTCTTAAATATCTACAAGGTATTTTTTATATATATATATATGATAATCTCCATATATAATATAGATATGCTATAATATATATATATATATAATATCTATACCTCCACCACTTCCCTGGACAGCCCGTTCCAATGTTTGACAACCCTGTCAGCGAAGAAATTTTTCCTGATATCCAATCTAAGTCTCCCCTGGTACAATTTGAGACTTTTTCTTCTTCTGTTACTTGGAAGAAGAGATTGATAATCTCCATATATAATATAGATATGCTATAATATATATATATATATAATATCTATACCTCCACCACTTCCCTGGACAGCCCGTTCCAATGTTTGACAACCCTGTCAGCGAAGAAATTTTTCCTGATATCCAATCTAAGTCTCCCCTGGTACAATTTGAGACTTTTTCTTCTTCTGTTACTTGGAAGAAGAGATTGACCCCCTCCTGGCTACACTCTTCTTTCTGGTAGTTGTAGAAAGTAATAAGGTCATCCTCGAGCCTCCTTTTTTCCCTGCTGAACATCCCAGCTCCCTTGGCCACCCCTTTATCAGAATTTTGTTCCAGACCCTTCTCCAGCTCCACTGTCCTTCTCTGGACATGCCATTGTTTCAGTTCTCTTCCAGGAAAAAAACCGAGGAAGAGCTGGGAAATTAAATCCAAGAGCAGCGTCTAGTCAGATGGACTAACACAATGCTTATACCAAACATCCTGAAAGATCCCATACACTGAACTGAGGCTTTTCCTCCTGCTGTGTCAGAGGCAATGGTGTGGTTGGTGAGTCCTGAACAGGCCTGGGGAGCAGACCTTGACTCCCCTGTCACTGATAGCTGCTGTGAAATGAAAACAGCATTCATCCATCTTCCTCTCTGTCTTGCCAGGGTAATGAACTTTCCCGAAACTCTCCCGAGCCGCAACCCACCATTAGGAAATGTAATTACTGGGTGTGAAGCATGCCAGGATTTCACTTTTGGTTTTCTTGCTGCCAATTGAGTAGTGCTTATGCAAATTGTTCATAAACTACCACTTTGTCTGAGAGGTATGTTTCACAAAGAGAAAAAGTTAAGTGGATTTGAGCTCCCGAGATATGTCAGAAATGTTTGGGGAGAGGGTAAGGAAGCTCTGCAATCAGAATTGATCCCTAGTGGAGGGGAAGTACCCACTGGGACCAGAGCCTGTGTTAGACCAACACAGCAGAATGAGATCCTCCCTCTAAAAAGGTGCAGTATCTATCCCTGCCAATTTACTACACCTAGCTGAGATGCACTGGACTGGACAGAGGCTGACATGTGCAGGCTGGGCATAATCCAAGTAGCCTGTACTTGGAGATTTGCACAGAAATAAAATAAGATTTGTGTGAGCAGAGGGACCTTTTGACAAAGCTGTGTGTAAAAATAAAGGTGCTCATTTCTACCTGCCCGTGCAGAGGATGGATATTTTTTACAACACCATACTGAACATCCAGATCCTTGAAGTTCACTCCTAGGTAGTTCTGCACTCACTGTAAATCAGAACACAAGTATCTGTAAAGCTTCAGAAGTACCTTAGCAAACCATTTTCCAAGAGGCAATTGGTTTCCATTCCCTTTGTTATTTGGTGGTAGAAGTTCCCAGGTGATAAAGAACACTTCAGGGCTGTCCTGCCAGGGATATTTCTGGGAAGCAGCGTGAGGACTTTCTCTGCACTCTGACAGTCCAAGGCAGATTTTGTAACCTGCAGCTCACATTGGCTCTTCCCTCAATGATCCATGTGAGGTAGTAGAGTAAAAGGAGGACATTGCACATGGACCCCCACCAAGGGCTGATGACAAGCAGCATCCAGCACCCAACTCTTTAGCAGCACCTTGGTTCTCAGTGCCATCAGGAATATGCTGGATGCATCACTAGGATGCCTGGATGGCTGTTATTTGGACACGGCACTCACCCCAAGAGCCTCTCAATTTAATAGATAAAGAAGGAACCAGATAATATTGATAAAGAAGAAACCAGACAGGATGACTGAACAACACAAGGACTAGGGAAGAAAGGAAAAAAAAGGTATTTTAGGACAGGGGGAATACAGGAAGAGAACAGAGCTTTGGTTCTGTGCTGGAAAGTAGATTCTATGGCCTGCCTGTATTTTTTTCAGGATAGTGCTGTTCATGCACAGTCATGTCTCCTGCCTTGTACCTCTGTCCCTGCACCCATGTGCTCTCCTGAAAAACCTGTGCCTTATGCATTTGCCTTCTTTTGGATCTGGCTTCAGAAAAATCAGACATAAATATGCAGAATTTGTGTAAGAGCCTTGCAGATGCTGGAGGACATTATAAACTGCTTTTGTGAGCTTTTGTCAAGACTGAGAAGGGCTTACACTGTGCAGGCTGTAGCTCGGTGCAGAGCACAGAGTGTGGTCTGTGTATATGAAAGAGATAAGAACAGTCTGTCTGGTGAATAGGGGATTTGGGTGATGTCTGAAAGCAATGAATAGAAGCAGACACAAGATGAAACTTGGATCCAGGCAGAGTAGCCAGAAAGCTCACACTTAAAACAGTACAGGCCACAACATAAGTTTAGATGCTGGGGCACATACTGGCTTTCTTGTCTTTGAAAGACATGTCATCCTGCTTAATCATTGGTGCAGTCCAAGGAACAGGATATACTTTCCAAACCCTAAGTGGTTTGGGAGGCAGAAACCTCAAGAGATGCCTCATCCTTCTCCAGATTTCAGTCTAAGAGCATTCAAAGAACTGATTTTTCCATCCTCTTACCATATTAAAAAAGTGAAGTAGAACTGATATTCATGACAGAGCAATTTCTTGAATATGTCTTTTTCTGCTAGAGAGTGTTTACTTCTAATTTTTCCACTGTTTCTCCTTTAGTCACTAAAAAAACAATGAAACTTTTGCTGCTTTCAAAATGAAAGTCTATGTGGTGACTGTAATATTACCAAAATGAGAGTCAAGTTGGGCAAAAAGCTGTATGCTGCCCAAACTACATTTTTAGTCAATAAATTTTTAGCCAAAAAAAAGGAAAAGAAAGTCAATAGGAATTTGCCCATTCTCCTTTCATCCATCTTGGATGTTGCCTCTGAGCAGACCACAGTGAGGCTCCCCTGCCTCATGTCTCTGGTTTCAGGTCCAGACATCTGTGCTGTGCTTTTGTGAATAATCCCCATTAAGTCCCAGCTCTTGGTGTGGGTGTTTGGCATTTGTGTCCTCATACCCAAATATAATGAGAGTGCCAGGTTTGGTTTGATGGGCACCAATAAGGGATGTCCCAGGTATCACTTCAATTTTTGCAGAGAAGCAAAAAGACTTCCTGCCTTTGGGAGTTTATTACTATTGCGGAAAAAGCTCAGTCTACCACAGCAACAATACTTTCTTTCTTTTTACACAGGTTTTTGGCTTGTCCTCTGTGGCACAGGTGGTATTAGGAAGAGGAACCGCTGGTCACTATCTGAGCATCAATATAGCATTTGGCATTGGTGTCACTTTGGGCATCTATGCGGCTGGAGGAATATCTGGTGAGCAGGACCCTCGAGCATGGGACATATCCATGTCCCATAAAAGCCACATGCACTGGGGACAGCAGCAGTGGACTGTGAAGGGGCAGGTGATGGCACAGCAAGAGAACTGCCCTCACTCCCAAAAAAGGCAGCCCTAGGGTTCCCAGGCAGGAAGAGCAGAGCAGGTCTGGTGACCATAATCAGGGTCAGCATTGTGACCTACAGAACACAGATAAATTGGAGGTAAGAGGAGGTGAAGTCAAGGGGTTGTGGTGGTGTGGCACCATCAGGAGAAACAAGGGTCAAGGCAGGCACAGCATACCTACAGTAGGCTGATCCCAAACTTGTGTTCTGAGCTGTGAAGGAGCAAGTGGGACCTGGAGAGTGGAGAGGTTCAGCCATCCCCTCCTGCTGCACTCAGCAGAGCTACGTTTCAGCAGTTCTCCTGTAGGCAGCTGGGATATGCCATCATGGCCCACAGAGACCGGGAGCTCCCAAAACATGCATGGAAGTAAATAACTCATTACAAAGTAGACCTTCCTGCTGATGTTGCAACAAGGAATGGTATGCAAATTTTCTCTTTATCATCCACATCCATGTGCACATGCCCTGCACGAACTCAAACTCAGAAGGTCAGGGCCATGGGATGGCATTC
Organism: Serilophus lunatus; assembly: GCA_013399895.1. Taxonomy (NCBI): domain Eukaryota; kingdom Metazoa; phylum Chordata; class Aves; order Passeriformes; family Eurylaimidae; genus Serilophus; species Serilophus lunatus. Next base: position 259,007 of record VXBA01000387.1, read on the forward strand.
CTCACATGAGAGAGCATCACCTTTGCCTTGAGCTATTTCTGCATTCATTTGTACCACAAACTGAGATTAAGGGCTCTAATAGGCAGAAAATTAAACCAACTCCTTGGTCTTGAACTGTTGTAGCACAGAGAGGCCCAGGCTTGGACAAGAAAAATTTTCTATGCGAGTAGTCAGCTCTTGGTTTCCTTGTCCTTTTGCAGCTGGTGGAAATATCCTGGGGGAAGGGGACTGAGGTCCCTGCAGTCCCAAGTGACTTTCTGGGAAGGAGCTGATCTTTTGAAGGTGGAGAGCAAAGAGAAGGGATCTAGGTCAGCCAGCAACAGTCTGGTTATGGCATAGAACTGTAGTATAGGTTAGGCTGGAAGAGACCTTTAAAGGTTGTCTAGGCCAACTGCCCACCAGTTGCAGGGACACCTTCAACAAAGGCAGTTGTTCAGAACCCTGTCCAACCTCACCTTGGAAGTTCCCAGTAATGGGGTATATACCATGTCACATGCTCTAAACCAGCTGCATCAGAGCTGAGGCCACTCTCTTTTTCTGTGATTTTGCAGGAGCTCATCTGAATGCCGCCATCACCATCATGCAGTGCACCTTAGGAAACCTACCCCAGAGAAAGCTTCTACCTTATCTGGTCGGCCAGTTCCTGGGCTCCTTTATGGCAGCAGCCACCGTCTTTGGCGTCTATTATGGTATTGTTTTGTCTTTTATCACAGGGGTTGCTGTAGGCAACATTTCAGTCAACTTAAAATTTGCCAAAAATACATCCTTTTATACTATCCAGCACAATTTCTGGGTGAGGAAGGCAAGACTTCATAGATAGACTTCATAGCTCAAGGTCAGAGCAGGTCCAAGATATCTCTGCGAAGGATATGCAGTTCCTGGAAAACATAGCTCCTTTTTTATAGGGCATTCCCACTTTCAAAACCTGTCCTCGACTGAAGGGCAGTAGATGCATTTTGTCAGCATTTTGTTCCTAAGTCTGCAGGGGCTTGAGTTACATGAACTATACCGTGTGCTAGGTACAGCTGGAGCCCGGTGGGACTCCGCCCGTCTGTGGAAAACAGGATTGCAGACACTGGGGGTTTTGAATTGTGAGCAGAGGACCTCTCAGCCATTGTTTCCATATTGTCTCAGTCTCTGACGGGGAGAGGGTTGGAGGCCTTCAGTGAATCCAGACTACCCCACACTTCTGGAGCAGGGATAGGAAGCTGGTAGGCACAAGGAAGAAATTGCAGACCAAAGTCTGCGGGCAAGAGCATATTGGTGAGGCCATGTCCTGCAAGGAGTGTGCCACCTCCATCATATCTTCCATTTCCTCTCTTCTCCTTGGTGTCTGTGCTGGCTGCAATGGGTGGACTTATTTACATGTTTTGTGGGATGAATTCTGTGCTAAATTCTGTAATTCCCACTTCTCCCAGATGCTCTGCTCGATTACACGAACGGGAACTTCACAGTGACAGGACCAACTGCTACGGCATTGATCTTCTCTACTTTCCCCTCTCCCAACGTATCCTTGCCAGAGGCCTTCTTTACAGAGGTCAGTAGGAATGGCTGTGATGTCCTAGGGGAAGGTGGGAGGTAACAGGTGCTACTGCAGGTCTGCTACAGGGCACCCACAGGGTGCAGGATGCTCCAATTTGGTCCAACGGCTCTCCAGTCACCTTCCCTGCATGCAGCACAAGCAATGGGAAGTGTGAAGCTCAGCTGTATCAGCAACCATCCCCTTTGGGTTCTGGGCAGTTCCCTGAGCTGTTCTTCCCCTTTTTGGACTCTATACCCACTCTATGCTCCCAGACATTTGTGTTGGCTGCCTCCGCACTGCACAGATTGCTGGGGACTGTCTTCACATGAGAACAGCCTGGACTGAACCTCTACAGATCAAACAGTCCAACTGAGACTGTACAGTTGATTCCCAGCATACAGCACAAAGTCCAGATGCCCAGAAATAAGAAAGACGTGTGTAGAAACCAGAGGAGGAAGATTCAGTGCCAGTACAAATCCTAGGAAGCCTGTGATTTTGTCTCTGAGTTGACAAAACCCTCGCCTAGGCATATGAGGAAGATGTTGAGTGGGAAGAGCATAAAGGTAGGGAGCTGATCACTCAGCCTCCTATGGAGCAAGCAGTGTTCTTGCTGCAAAGGAAAACAAATGACAGTGTCAGGATATTGCCAAAAGCTGCAGAGTTTCTGCTTTTGCTGGCATCTCTGCAAGCAGTCCGAGGCTCTCCAGCTTTCCAGATGAGAATCTGGTATCAGCATTTAGTTCCAGGAAGGCCTAATTCAACAGGCTTCATAAAATCATTCCCTCTAGGGAGGAACAGATTTGTCTCATTAGCAGTTTGTTATGGCTTTGCTTCTGTTAGACAAAAAATATTTGTCAACTCATTTCCCTGACTTGAGAGGTGGAATGAGAAGACTTTGCGGAGAAGTTTGTATCAGTCTTAGAGCGCTTTTGGGGACAATGTGAAAGCATTTTTTTTTGAGAAATGAGCCAAGAATTTTCTTCAGTCCACCTGTGAGGTGAAAGTAAGATTTGGGTCCTTTATGCTTTGATCAGACCATGAATCTCATCTCCTCTTGCATTCTGGGAAGTATCTTCCCCTCTGCTGAGCAGGATTCTTTCGTCTTTCACATTCTGTCTCCTGATCTGTTCTCCCTTTTCTGCTCCTGCAGTTTGTAGCGACAATTATGCTGGTCCTGGGCGTTCAGGTCATCCATGACGAGAAAAATAATGCATCCCTGAAAGGCATTCGGCCTCTGCTCACTGGTGTCCTGGTCCTGGGCATTGGCCTGGGAATGGGATTGAACACAGGCTATGCCATAAACCCCTCCCGGGACCTGCCCCCCAGGATCTTCACAGCAATTGCTGGCTGGGGATTAGACGTCTTCACGTGAGTGACATGTTCTGCTTTTACACTGCTCAGATTGCAAGGAAGAGGAGATAAGCCCAAGATAAAATGGTCCTGAAGCCTTTTTTCTTTGGGCCAAGTGATGGTGTCATTGCCCATTCTCAGAGAGCAAGGGTTGTGCCTGGGGGAGCCCTAGGCATTATGTACACAGATTTTGGGACACACCAATTCTCCTGCATGGGATTCACCTTTACACTCTGATACCTCGATTTGGGCACCAAATCGTTGACTGGTTTGCTGAAGATCCAGCTGGTTATTCCTGTCACTGGAGAGCCAGAACACATTCTGCTCACCTGAAAGCAGGTGCTTAGAGCTGGATTGCTGAATGGCTCTCCTACATTTAAATGTCTGAAACTGGAGATGAAATCTGCCTCCCTCTGTCTAGTAAGATGGTGCCATGCTATGGCTTTTCCTATTGTGCAGTCATAGTCTTTTGTCCCAGATGCCCATTTTCCTTAAATTCCTTGAAAATGTATGGGGAATGGGAAGCTGAAAATGTGGGTGTCACTCTGAGAGTCACATTCATCATGATCATGCAGACTATTTCTTTTGAAGAACAAGAAACCTGCAGACAGTGTGCAGCCACCTTTCCATGTTGATGGGTGAAATGACATTCCCTGCAGCAATTATGTGGTGGAGAGTGAATTTGTCTAAGCCTGTTGTAGGGCCCAGTAGATGAAGTAGGAAGGGCACCTCTGCTCACAGCCCACTCTTGCCCCAGCAGACTTACCTCACCTGACCCTGCACAATGTGGTGGCAGAGTAGCAGTTCCAGCCTGGCTCATCAGCTGTCTCTTCTGTTGTTTCATTCTAGGGCTGGACATAACTGGTGGTGGGTCCCAATTGCAGCTCCAATTCTGGGAAGTCTTGCTGGTGCTTTAATCTACAAGGTGTTAATTGAGTTTCACAACCCATCTGACAGTGAGACTGAAAATAAGAAGGAAGAGAGAGATGTGGAGGCTTCCACACTGTGATGGTCACATGCTTCGTTGACACATATGAAGAGCACATGGTTTGTCCAACATGCAAGTGGACAGATGAGGGACTAGTCTTCAGTAAATCCACACTGCTTAACCAAACAAACTTGGTCTCCGAGATATTGGGCAGACATGGGTAGGGCTAGACCTGACTGTGACCTGAAGGAATTATTCCATCTCCCTGTGTAAAAATCTACCAAAAAAACCCACCAAACACAAAACCAATCATCACATTCTGAAGAAAAGCAGAGTTGCAAGACTCCAGATACCTATATATTAGTATAGATCAAAAACCAGGAGTCAACAATGGCAGAAAAATGTGATCAAGTTTATTAACATAGAAATTTGATCTGAAAAATTCTTTGATAAGAGGTAGGTACCCCTATCAAACACCAGTTCGTCAGAGTACAGAAAAGAGAAGAGCAAGGATGTTTAAAATAGAAACATCAACTTGTTGTTTTGGGGTTTTTTTAATGCTTGTTTTTTTGGTTTTTTTTGATCTCAACATTCAGGAAACATCAAAAAATTAGTAAACTAAACCACAGGGTCTCCTGAACACTGCCACAGCTCTGCTGGAACTTGCTGGCATCACAGAACCATGTGTGTTACTGACAGGCTAGACTTGAATTACCACCAACTACTACCATATGAAGGAATTCAGACAGTTTCTGTGACAGCATCCCCAAAAACTCAAACAAAAAACCTCCCACGAACGTATTTTTTTTACACTCTGAATGCATGAGAAATATGAGAAGAAGTTGCCCTGCAATGAGGAAGCCTTGCAAATTTGAGGTGTCATTGGATTAAAAGTAAAACACTATCAGAAGCTCCTCCTAGGAGGGGTGCAACAGTCATAACTTTTCTAGAAAGTGCTTAAGTGAGTACGTGAAGCACACAACTACAGTCCCAGGCCTGGGTGCCATGAACAAACAACACTGAGACGTCCAAGAGTAGGAAGTGACAGAACATCACTACTGTGCAGAATTCCAGAAAATTACGTTTACTGGCTTTAATGATCCCTCCTGTCTCACTATTAAAAGTGTAACTAATGGATTACTGTGACATGGGGTGGGGTTGGGTGTAAGTGCTTCCTCATTAGAGCTGACTTTATATTAATAGAGCAGCTACAGCAGATCTTCGTCTGTCCCAAGACACACACCAGCTTGAGAGGGCGCTTTGGAGGATTTTTTGTCCTCAGGGGGGTGGCAGATGGGGGCTGCAAATATATTTCAGAGTGGGCTCAAGGCAGTGCTGGAAACCACCAAAACATGCTTGAGCTGGTGCTGATAGCTGCAGACATTTTGTACAGTGACCATGGGCCAGAAGTGGAGCAGCTGTCACACAGCTGAGTCTCTTGGTCTGTGTGAACTAAACTGGGAATTTCAGAGTAGCTCAAGCTGGATTAGTTAAAAGCACTGTAACCAATTACTTCTCAGTGAGAGATTCTTCACTGCATTCAAGAAAAACCTCCAAACAATCCAACCTTGCTTTTGGCATACATCCTTGTACATGTGCTCCCCAAAACATCTTCAGACACCCAATCACTCTGGATGAAAATATTTAAGTATTTATTAAAATACTACTAAGCTCTTACAGGGTAGCTTCATCTTTCTGAAGGCCGTACAAGTACTCATGAAAGCCTCACAACATCCCTGTGAGGTAGGTTTGTCTTGTGTAATTATATGATGGTTTCATAAATTAAGGATGATGCTGTTTAAATAATCAACGTTTATTTGAAGACAGTGACTTTGATTTCCCTATTTAGGCACAAAATGTGTTAGGTGCTACCATGCATGCATTTCCAGCACATCTAGGAAGACAGAATATAGAAAAGTAATGTAAACAGTCAGGTGTAACTGAAAACCAGCAATGAATGGATTAAAGTGCAGTTCTAACCTGAAAACCTACAGAATAGAAAACAGCATCAGGGGTTTCTGTGGCTGTAGGATCTCAGAGGCCCCTGGTAAGAACCTGCCCAACTGAAAAGGCAAAGGCTGTTTCAATGGTCAGCTTTGAAATGAATGTGTGACAAACCAAGGGGTCCTCCTGGCTGATGGGACTCAGAACCTTTGGCTCATCCTTGCACAGGGATTCCCACAACAGGGAGGCAAAGAGGGATCTTGCAGCTTCTGGCTGCCTTCAGGCTTACTTGGAATCAGATACAGCATGAAGGCCAGAAAGTGGTCCGGGCTGTAGAGCAAGCAGCTAAGCCAATGTAGAGACACGGCAGTCCCAGGTCCCCACATACTATGAATCTCAGAGCAGAAGTTGGAAGGAGCACGGGAAGTGCAGTGGTTGATTCTTTCTGAAGTGAAAGATATTTCTTTCTTCAGTGTGTTCCAGCCTGGTCCCATAGCATGCAAGGTCAGGACAGATTTCATTCAAAGGCGATGGCAGAAATATCTTCATGACCTCTATTTAAGCACGGTCTATTAAAGTAATGGCGACTTATATTTGCTTTCATTTCACTGCCGTAGTTGCACAGGAACAAAAGCTTCCCTAAAGAGCAGTGACATCAAGGGCATCTTCATGCCCTGTGGAAAAAATACATGCTGCAAGTAGAAGAGGGGAATAAAATCCGTGTCTTAAGTTTTTTTCTTTAAAGTCTTCAGAAGCTACATCCACATTGTGGCTATTTTTCATGCAAATGCTGCAATGTGTTTTCCATGGGCACATCTATTCATGCACAAGGAACTTGGTCTGAACCATCGAGACTCTGCAGCAGAACACATCAAAGCTTATTGCAAATGCTGTCCAGCAACACACCTGGGAGGCCTCACTTCCTTGAAGAATTCCCAGCTAGTGAGGATGTCTTGGCAGAAGTCATGCTCGTGTGACTCTTTTGGGAGCATCCTGGCTGAGATGGCTGTTTCTTTTTGAGTACTGGAGTTTTGTTCTTGCTTTTAAACACCTTATTGGGGTCCAGCTTGTTCACAAAGGAATCAGCTTCTTCAGACAGGAGTGCGGTGTTGATGGTTATGGGTTTATACATGTTAAACCATTGCTGAAAGGCAGGATGGTGGGGAAGGAAGAGGTTAAATTCAAACTGCAAATAGACAGTTCCACCTTGTTCCCCCTCTTTCCTGAGGCATGATTTTGATCCTACACCCCTTATCAGTTTGCAGTTCATAGGACTTTGAAGAGTGCTTGTGGTAAGGATACAAAAGGCATGGCTACAGTCTTGGAACAGCATTCCAGACAGAGAAGAGGAGAACCAGACACAAACCTAACATTACCTTCCCTGCTGTGTAACTCCTATGGGAGCAACTCCTCATTTAAATCACAGGAGGAAAAGCAAAGGGAGAGCGTGAAACTAAACCACATTTATCTAGATTCAGATAAGCAGAAAAGATTAAAAACCCTTGGAATTTAAATGTGCTTATAAATTGGAAACCAATTAGTTGAACTTATTAAAATATAGCCTTCCTCCTCTTCTTCACACATACAATAATGATTTTTTTAACTCTTTACACAAAGGATTTGGGGCTTGTTTCTACTTAAAATTTTGTATCCAGAAGTAACTACAATGATTTGGTCTTTTGGTTCCCAGAGGCAACCACAATGTTATGCCCTACAGTTCTCAACCGCTAAGTGTTTTTCCCACTGCTTTTCCATTGAAAAAGTCAGAAAATAAAACTGTAGGAGTTATGGTATTACAATTCACGCTGAAACCATCAGCAAAGTGTTGAACAAGAAAAACACAAGATCAATTCCAAAAGTGCAGATAGCAATCTATTCATGTACTGCTCAGTGGAAAGCAGCTTTGATATATCCCTTGAGAATCTTTAAAAATGATAATGGTTAACACACTAGGAGGATTTTAACTAACAGGGGCTGCAAATGATTAGGGGATATATGAATGATTTCACTTAAGGTTTGCAAATATATTGAACATAATAAAATATTTATAGCAGGAAAGTTACAGAAAGGCAGAGCACAGGCATATGCCTGGACACAGTCTGCACTGATGAAGCACAGCACAGCACAACAGGGAAGACACCAGACATAAAAAGAACCAAATGCTAAAGCCACTGACTGATGGGGAGTCTGCAGTGATTTTTGGGAGTAATTCTAATGTACACACAGGACCAAGGAGTGCCATGCTGGTAAGACAGCTGTCATGTGTGGGTGAAGTGCAGGACACTCACTGAGACCTTGCCAATAGGCAGACACTGCACTGGCTTATACACTCTGTTCAGTAGGACTGTCAGCTCCATTCTCTGATCTCTCACAGGATGCAAGCAGGCTTAGGGCTGGAGGCCCACTAACACAGAGAAATGGCAGAAGCCTCTAATAGCAGGATTTTGACAATTTTAAGAATAATGGGCTGAAATGGTCACAAGGCTTTACTTAGAGCTCTTGTATAACTACTCCTAGGACTGCTGGCATTTAAATTGCTGGTTTTTGGGAATAATTTGTATCAAGGCACCTCTTCATGCCTGAGGGAGATGAAAAGGAGTTTTAATATTCTGGGCAAGGCTCAAGATGATAATCTTCATCTGTCCTTCTGACTAACATGTCCCTGGACTTCCCTCTCCACCCAGAGAGCATTAGGCCCTTGTTTCGTGTTGTGCCCAGAAAACTGACTTAGACAAATCTTACACAGCCATGGGGGTGAGCAGCCCTCCTCTCTTGCCAGCAGCCATGGAAGCAGAGGTTTGCTTCAGAGTCAAAAAAGCAAAGAAATAATGGTTCTACCATATGCGATTAGAGGTAGAGCTCAACTTAGGTGAGAAAAGCACAGTTAAGACAATATTAGTGAATTCAAACTACCGTGAAACGAGTGACTATTTACACCTGCTATAGTACGAAGACTCACGATCCCTTCCATGGATCACTAGGGAGGTCGTGTTGTCAAAAGGTGGGGAGATGTTTCTCCAGTTTACGCTTAAGCAAAATACTGACAATCTGGACCCTGCTGTCTTACCTTGGCCTGGGGGCTGACCCCGTAGCTGGTGAAGGCATACTGCCACTGCGGGAGACCCAGGTGGGTGATGAGCAGGCGGTAGTAGGCTGTAAAGGTTTTGGTGAGGAAATGCCAATACAGAGCTCTGTCCAGGAACCATATCTCTGTGTCTGGGGAGACAACTAGGATAAAACAGGAGGAAATTACATTGTTGCTTTGAAAAGATTAACCCCTGGCCATTGTCAGGTGGGAGACACAACATACTCATCAGAAAGGCTGTTTTATGTACATCCAGCTTGCCCCATCCCAGGTGCAGAATCCAGCACTTGCCCTTGCTAAACTCCATACAGCTGGTGATTGCTCAGCCCTCTTATTATCATGGTCTCTCTGCAGGGCCTCTCTGCCTTAGGGGGAGACATCAGCTCCTAGTTTAGTATCATGAGCAAACCTATTTTATATACCTTCAGTTCCTGTGTACAGATGTTTATGAAGACATTGAGGAGCACTGGGCCTAAGATGGAGCCCTGTGGAACCTCACTAGTGACCAGTCACCAGCCTGAGTGACCCCATTCACTACAACCCTTTGTGCCTGACCCATGAACCAGTTGCTCACTCACTGCACATGTTTGTCTGGCTGTGTCCTGGTCAATGAATGCAATGCTACCCCTTCCCAAACTGGGACTGATTCGCTACAGGGAACATTCCTGGACATCAGCAACTTTGTAGTATAAGTGCAAAGTACAATTATGGCAAACATTTATCTGCCCCACAAAGCAGAAAGCAGCTAACTCAATTGTCAGTCATCTGGATTACTGAATAGAGTCCAGAGTTTGGAAGTCATGAGAGTGTGTGCTGCCAATAAAAACACATTTTGCAAAATCCTTCCACAGTGAACAAATATTTCTCTGGTGGCAACATCTTTCGTAGAATAAAAAGAAGTTATTTTCTTGGGAAAATGACATGCTGAATATTGTCAGTTAAACAGACTGTCCCCTGCGCTGGCACTGACACCTGTAACCAGTGCTCCCTTCCCTTGCCCAGGTTATTCATTTCATGCTGAAATCACACTGGAAGGCAGGAGGACAAGTAAGAACTTACTGCCTTGGGATTTGTAGTCACACCCAACTGAAGACGGAAAATAACAACCTGAAGATTTTTCTTAGGAACGTGTATAGCACAATTGCACAGCCCTACATAGTAAACACCCATACCCCGAGTGACCTGTGCACTGTGTCAGATGACAACTACTTCACAAGTGCCTTGGGTGTTTCACTACTCAGTCACTGATAACAGCTATCTATGTATCTGTTAAAAGAAACAGCTCTGCTCCCATCTCTCACCCTGCTGTTCAACCCTTCCTGCCACATTTTTATCTAGTTAGCACCTGGAGGCTCTGCATCCCTACACATAGTGGAAGAATCAGCCTAGGTCTGTCTCAGCCAGCTAAGGCCTTTTTTTACCATCTACCCTTTGTTTCTAAGCAGGGTTATACTCTTTCTCTTCAAAATGAAAGGGTTTTGTTCCAAGACATGCAGGTAACCAGAGATTAGAGGAGTGCTGTATCACTTCAACACAGTTGTCTTAGGTGCCATGTGAATGCTTCCCTGTTTCTATGCAAGCAGAAAGCCTAAATTGTAACGCAGACTTCAATATTAAAAGGACTGAAAATGTTAACTCTAGCTAAGTCACTGTAATATTTTGTCCTAGACTTGAGTGCAGACAGGACATCCCAGTAAAAGTTTCATCTACAAACTACAAAGATCAGAAGTCTACCATAATTCTTCACATGTGACCTCCAGATACAATCCACAATAAGAGATAGCTTACTTTTTTCAGTTTTACCTGGTTCAGCATGCTTATAAACGAGACAGACTTTCCCATTTCCATTGCATGGGTCCAATTCAAAGATAAGACTACGGGAATCAAAGTGTGGCTTCTCTGGTTTGTCTCCATTACCTGAAACAAAAAATTTAAAGAAAACATGTGTGGAGAACTGACTGTGATTCAGTTGCAAAGAGTCAATCTATTTGATACTTATTAATAAGTCAACTGAGTAACAACTAAATCAAACTATTCTATCTTTTCTTCTTGGAAATTATTAAGTTCCCTATGTTTAAAATAAAACTAAATTAAAAAAAAAGGTTAATCTCAGGTAGGAAAACCAGCCACACAATCAAAATCAGCTGGCTGAAAAAAGACAACAGGTTGGGTTCTAGGCCTTTCCTGGCACAGTTTTACAGACGTCACTCCTGAGGTTTGTCTGATCTTTCCTTAACGTTCACCAGTGTTGGAAATGGAACAGTCTCCAGGCAGTCAATCCAAATCCACTATTTATCACATAGAAGTTTTCCTCATGTATTCTGAATCTTCCTTGCTGTCCTTAATTTCCATTACTTCTGTTATATCTACTACTCCTTTTTTTTGCCCTAATTTCTCTTTTTCTCAGAAGGACAGGGAGAACAATTTATTCTTTTTCTCTTGACAAGGGACTTCAATGAACTTGCAGACATTTATATTTCTCCATACATTCCAGTGTGAGATCAGCATCCTTCTCAACAGGAACATCTGACTCACATTCAAATTGGGGCCCACAATCACCACAGAGCATTTCTACAGCACCATTTTGTGACTGTGTAGCTGCAAGTTCTTGTGGAATGCAATTTTGAAATCTGAAGTTAATGAGGAAGAAGTGGCACATAAGAGCTGTACTCCTTCTGAAGAATTTTGCATGAAAGTCAGGATGAGAACTTCTGTGGGGATGTAACTTGTTCTCAGTGTGCCTTATAAGTGCATCAGTGGAGGTTTGAGTCACTAAATGGAAGCAGATTTTGGTGCATTTCATTATGATGGCTAGAAGACCAGGACTGCAGCCAACAAGAATGTGCAAGAATAAACTTTCAACCACATTTAGTAGCTGGAAGAGCTATACAAATGCAGAGATAAGGCTGAAAACAAATAGTGTATTTATTAAGAAATTGGTGTGACACCTGGCTCTGTTCTCATCCTCTTACTTTTTTCAGTCTTGTTAAACTGTAAGACCTCTGAGAAAATGTGTGGGCCTTTTACTTCTTTTGGGCAGTCTGGAAACACACATTTTCCAGTGAAACCTCACAGTTACTTTTTTTTGCCTGTATTTACCAGTTCCTTTTCCAAGTCCAGATGTACTTTCATTACCAAGACAAATCCCGTTATCTTTTCTGAAGTAACACCATAAGCACACCAAGACTTTGGAAGCTGAACCACTGCAGGAAGGCAAAAGTAAAAGTTTAAACAGGGAAAAGGCAGAACTGGAGGGCTGACAGGCTGTTAAAAGAGGATGTAAATAATGCTAGTGTCTAGCAGCTTAAACGATCCTCATCACATTCACAGCATACAGATCTACCTGTCAGAGCTGTAGGGGACTAATAAGACATGTAAAAGATCCAGCTTAGGAATCACACAACAGTTTGGGCTGGAAGTGACCTTAAAGATCAGCTTGTTCCAACTCCCTGCCCTGGGCTGCTGGACCAAGAAAACCTCATCTACCTGGAGTGACCTTTTCTGCTGCTGTATCAAAGAATGGAAGGTACATTAAAGATCATCTTGTTCCAACCCCACTGCTGTAGGGGATAGCTGAGATGCTAAGAAAATTGGGATTGCTCAGACTGGAAAAGAGAAGGCTCTGGAGTGGCTTTATAATAGCCTTCTAGTACCTGGAGGGAGCCTACAAGGAAGATGGACATGGACTTTTTACAAAAGCATGTAGTGACAGGACACTGGGGGACAGGAGGAATGGCTTCCAACTGAATGAGAGTAGGTTTAGATTAGGTATTAGGAAAAAATTATTCCCTGTGACAGTGGTGAGGCACCAGAACAGGTTGCTCAAAAAAGCTATGGACGCCTCATCCCTGGAAGTGTTCAAGGCCAGGTTGGATGGCGCTCTGAGCAACCTGGTCTAGTGGAAGGGGTCACTGTCACCTATCCATGTGCTATATATACACTAACATTAATAAAACAAAAGGGTTGAGACAGATCCCATTTTATAATCTTTTAACAGGGCCTTACCTTCCTCATCTGTGTCATCTTCCAGGTCAGCCAGAGTTGGAGCATTGGGCAGAGTGTACATGGAGGAGCCCCCCAGCCGGCACAGCTTCGAGACACTGTTAATCACCATGGAGCCCAGAGGCATTGGGGTATCTGCAGTAAGAATGACCATTAATCACACTCAGTGTCAGGAAAGCATAGGAGGTATTGCTTTTCCTCCACACATCAATCTTTTCTAACACATAAAGGGGTGAAGAAATGGGTATATCCAGCAGGACTGGACACTTAATTAAGTAAGGCTCTACAGGAGGAAAAATGAGGCTTTTTCAAACACAGAATCACATTTACAGGTGATGCAACACCATCTCAGAGCAGTAAAGGTATGAGAACTACACTACCGGCAAGGCCTGTGCTCCATCTGTTAGCCCAGTCCTGTGAATATGGCTTTTAAAAATCCTGGCTTGCTACAGCCACCTCCTCAAAGCTCTTCTCTGCTGTTGTCCTTCCTACCAGAAACCACCCCACACATTCACAGCCTACTGGGCAGCTTGTCCTCTTCCATTCCGTGCAGCTGTTCTGGGTGTATCCTCTTGGTGTGCACTTCCACAGAGGATTTTATTAGTGCATCAATGTGTGGGTGTCCTAGATTGAATGCCAGAGGACTTGTTACTTGTCCTTCTTTCTGAGGACTCTACCAGATGATGTTACCAGACATCAAGTCAACAAGTCACCCTGTTCAGCCACATATCACAGTGTGATGTGTAGTGGGTTAGGGAAGCAGTTTTGTCTTGGGGGGAGGGGGAAAGGTTGTTTTCTTTAAACTTTTTTTTTTTCCCTGAGAAGGGAAACAGCCAACTTGGATGGTGAAACCTCCTTGTCGGGTGGTTGTGGGGAGTGATCCCGGGATTGTGCCTTACTGTGGGGCCCCCCCTGGCAGTCGTGCTGGGGGTGGGGGTTTTCCCAAGCCGTGTGGGCCCCCCAGGCCATGCCTGGCTGCAGGGCCCACCTGGGGGCTGTGCGGGACCCCCCCCCGAGGCCGAGTGGAACTTCTCCCCAGAGCTGTGCTTTCAGGTGCCTGACCGCTGGCCCGGGCCAGAGCCGTGAATGGTTGCAGGGTCCCCTGGGGCTGTGCTGGGACCATCCCCGAGTGCCTGCAGGGGCTGGCCCAGCACAGCCCATGCCTGGACACAAAGCCCTCCCTGGACCATCATGAGTCTGTCCCCGGGTGCCATGGGGTGGCGGCTCAGCGCCGGCCTCCTCCCACCCTAGTGGGGGCAGTGGTGGCCCTGCCTCCCTGCCGGGGGGTGACGAGGGCCCCTCCTGGCCCCTGGTTCCCCTCCTGAGGTTCCCAGAGCCTGGCAGCCATGCTGATGGCAGGGGGACTGTCCTCGGTGGTGGCAGCCAGCCCTGCAGCCATGTTGATGGCGATGGGGGGTGGGGCCACACCCCGGCAGTGGCGGCAGCCGGTGTGCTGGGCAAGGCTGGGCCCAGGCCAGCGCTGCTGCACACAGTGGTCCCGTGGTGGCAGGGGCAGCCCATAGGTGGTGCACTCAGACCCTGGGCATCCCTGGCGCTGGCAGAGTGGTGACGGCGGCCCCTCTCCTCCTGGCAAGAACAGTCACGTGGGCAATTTTGGCAGGAAATGCCATATTGGCCTCATGGCAAAATCTTGGAAGGAGGGGCGGTGCCAAGCGCAGCCACTCAATGAGATGACAGCACGTCCAGAAAGAAGACCCCGAAATCACATGAGATCGGGCAGCCCATAAAAGCCAGAAGCCTGCAAGTCCTGCCCTCTTTCAGCTTCTACTGGTGCTGGGAGAAGCACGCTGCTCCTTCCCGGGTCCCTAGGCCACACAGTGTCATCACGGCGGCATCAGAGCCCAGGCAGTGCCAGCGGAGGAACCACATGGTGACAGGAGAGTGGTATCTTTCCCCTTGGGTTTCCCTGGGGAGGCTTTTCACTGTCTCTTATCTTTCAGAGGCTTCGAGGACCAGGAAATACCATCTTCAAGGCAGCTTTCCCTTCCTCCCTCTGCTCCTCAGCCCACCAGCCTGCTTTGTTTTCTTTTTATTTTTGCAAAATATTGTTGGGTCTGTTGTGTGTATTTGATTAGTGCCTACGGGGGTCTGTCGGCTTATTGTGCCCCCAAGAAATTAAATGGTTTTGCTGTTGGTGTTCTCTATTATGTTTCTCGTCCTGATTACACACCCTAGTGTTCAAACCAGCACAGGTGGGTCTCAGAAGGCACTGTTGTATGCTTACTAAAACAAGACAGTTATGTGAACTGCCTTGGTCTCTGTGCACTTGTGAGCCCTGAGAACAAGACCCTTCAAAGGTCACAACACAGCAAATCCCACTGGGAACATGATGGGGGTCACTCTAGCTGCTAACGTCCTGATGACAACTGTCTCTGAAATGATACTTCAGTTTGCGAGGAAGACCCTGTATTTGACACCTATCTCCAGGAGTAAGCAGTGTCCACAGCCCGATTTGACAACCTTCCTTGAGGGCAATGAGAGCCAGGATAATAACTGCAGAGTGAAAAAACCACCTGATTCTTGCCAAACAAGGATGGACAAGAAAGTTCAGACTTCATCTGGTAGAAAGCAGAATCAGGCTCCAGCATGCACCTATATTTTTCAATGAGAAAGAGGCGTTATCAGAGGGCATCTCCTCCTACTGATTTAAGACAGGATAACAGGCTATAGCTGCTTCTCTCTCCATTCACTACAGAGGGAGTTAAAGTATGAGATTTAAATTACATACCTAAATCTGAGTGTCAATAGATGGCCAGTGTATTACAGAACAGTTATTTATGTAATGAATAATTTTGTTTGGCTTCTTGCCAGTGTTCAAGGTATGCACCTCTACTGTGAGAGTCCAGAATATGAAAGTAATAGATTTTATCCTGTTGCATGAAGAAGGGACCTTCGATGTGCAGTCATATTTCTTCCTCACCAGGACATCTCTAAAATAGTCTATGATCCCATGCAAAACTGCACTTAACAATTCAGAGGTCAGATTTCTGTAGTCACTTACTGAGCTGTCTAATAGAAATAAACGACTTTGGTTTTTCGCAAGTTAAGAAATAGTTCTAAGATTTAATTCAGAATGACTTGGTACCTGTGTTTTTGCTCAGACTGTGCAGAAAGTAAGTTTGAAATTAGAGAGGTTCTGTAAGGGAAAGACCGGCTGCAATGAAACTAGGGTGTCAGTGGAGAGGAACACGTAGACTCACCATCAGTCTTCACACTCCAGGTCATTTGGAATCCATCTGTCATCAGATAGAAGTTCTTTAAATCCTCTGGTAATACACAGGAGTTTTTCTGCAAATCACAACCAAGGCGTTATGGGAAAATGCAGAACGTGCCTCAAACCCAAGAACAACTGAAAATTAGCACAGAAATATTTGCCAACGAATTTTTTGCTTAATTGTAGGATGACTTAAATCAGTTCAAACGTGCCATTCTAAAGCCTTGATAGACAACTGCATACTTGAGTCCATGTTATTATACTAACAAAGGTGACTTGGGAAAATTTCACAATGAGGAGTTAGTCATCACAAGAATGTTACATCATTGTTCCCCAATTGAGACAACATATCACCTTTTGACAATACCAGCCACTCCAAATTCACATATATAAGAACAACTGGCTTTTTCATACATATGGCTTACAAGAGTAGGGTGTTGCTTTAAGTGAAATCAGACTAAATTTACCTGTTCCTCTAAGGAATGTACAGTATTAGCACAAGGACTCAATTTTTCCGAGAAGTTTCAGTTCCAAGTAGGTGAGAGAAGCACAGTCTCAAAAGTTGAATATAAACAAGCAGATTGGATGTTTCACTTAACAAAAAGTATGTGTGCAAATACATACAGAGCCAGGCCCACAGACCTGCTGGTTTTGCTTCATCCCTCCAAACTTCAGTGCTTGGCCGAGGCTTCTAAGCCCACTTCCTTCTGAGTCAACGGTGAAAGAAGCAACTCCAGTGAGCTGGAGAGTTCCCAGGAACCAGAAACCTTCTCCTACACCTGTTTTGGTTCTGAAAGGTCTTTCATAACTTAGACTTTCAGCTAAGCAGCAAATATGAGAAAGGAAGGATAAAAGCTTAATCCTGGGAACAAAAAGAATCCCAAAGAACTATAGGCAATTGTAGGCCCTGCTCCTGGTGACAGGATTGGCTGCAGAACAGTGACCCTCTGTTCCTGTCAAAGTGTCAAGAACACAAAATGAAACAGGACTGAGGTCTGCCAGTTTTAAGAAGACAAGCAACACTTGACTAAAGGAGTTACCTGTTGGCTTGTTCATAATTGTTTCAGAGAAAAAAGAGACTGAGAAAGGTTCAATTGAGTTCACATTTCAGATTCCAAAACTCAGGATAGTCTCCAATGATTAAGTTCTACAATCACTGCACTGACTTGTCCATGGGCTGTATCACTCCTTGTGGAAAGGTCACATTAAATAAAGACAGGGCATTCTGGTAACCAGTAACTAAGAAAATGTGAGATGCAATGCAGTTCACGTAGCTCTGCTTCACTTGAGGCATGAATTTGCAACATTTCAAGAGAAGCTGATGAGATTCTCCCCTACATCTGCAACTTCTACATATCCAGTTATCTTTCCTGATGTTGCCTTAATGCGTCTCTCCATCAGGAGCTACCTGTCAGCTGTGCATCCAGCTGCAGTGCTGACCTCCAGTCATCGGCAGCTGGCATGAGCAAGGAAAGGTGCTGGTCTCCTCCTGTCCACATCCTCTCCTTGCCCTAGGACCAGGCAGCCTCTCTGCCTGTTAAAGCCTTCTTTGCTTTCTTTGGGTTGTCTCTGTACACACTTTGCAGGACCCCATAACATGCCCACAACCTTCACTCTTGCTTGTCAACCTACTTTCTAAGCATATCCATTCATGTTGACTGACTGCTACTGACAAGTCCCAGACACAAACGGCTTTGCAGCTTGAAATAGGGCAGGTCACTTTTCCTGCCTTGTCAAGCAGACTGGTCAGTAGCAGAGTGCTTTCCTTGCCCAGGTAGAGAAAATTTGTAGTGTCCACAAGTATAGAAGCAGATAACCTGATACTGTAGAGGCTTTGTTTTGAGAAGAATTTATCATCCTTTGATAAGAGCCTGATGATGGGCTGAGGTCCTGGTGGTAAGTTTAGCGAGATTACTAAACCACATGAACATATCTGAAGTTCTTCAGATGCCTTTCACAAACACACCTTCTTTTGTGGGCTCTCTTCAGTCCTAAATATTTACAACTTCATGCTGCTCTTTCATCACTTCTAATTTCAAGCTGGAGCTGTAAGCACTAGGGCTAAAACTATGAAGAAAGAGAGATACCCATGACAGACCTACTACAAGGCCTCAAAAGGGTACCAAAGTTTACACAAGCACTTTCAAGCCATTTCAAATCCCCCAGTTTTAACTAATCTATCCCAGCAGTATACATATACAAACAGCTCTCCTGACTTCAGTGCGTGTTACTCTTCAAGGAGGAGAATCAGATCTATGGGGATGATAAAACCTAGGACTTTAAAACTTTTACTGTAGCACCCAAACAAATACTACTACAACTCAGGCACAGATCAATTTAAAATATAGCTGGTTCAGGCAAAGGATAAATCACATCTGAATAAGCCTTCTACCCTGAATCTTCTTCTTCTGAATAGAAAGATCAACATGTGCATATTTTTCCAGATGGCTGCCCTCCCGATTTATTTCAGGTTTCTCCCAAACATGTCCCTTTGCATGAGTTTCCAAATGATGGTGCAAAATATATGCTGCACCAGAGCAGATCTGGGGTCTAGAGGAAAAGACCTGTCAATAGAAAGCTTCACCAATACCCATCTCTCTCATCTGATGGAAAGGACTGATCGATCTGTCATATTATGCTTAGTCACATGACCATACAACAACAGCACAGTGATAATCTGACAGCAAAGTCAGAGGAATGAGCCACTATATATTAAAAATTGCTTCTCAAACTCTGTGTCCCTCCTGCTCAACTGGTAGTTTTCAGGGTTGTGATCTCCAGCCCCATAAAATACAATATTCCTAATAACGTACCAGAAGTGGCTTATTCGCAGCCCTGGCAAGCAGCTGTTTTCACTCCAGTCATCTGGTTACACTCATCAGCCCATAAAAAATCCCAAGTGGCCAGTATGGTGCGTGAGGTCTATTCCTTTTGTTTGTTCTCTATAATACCCCCAAATAGACTTCCAAGAAAGGACAGTCCATTGAGGACAGAAAAAAACATTGGAACCAGGCTGGTTTTGCTGCCAAGACCTAATCAGCACTGCATCCAAAGCTAAAATTCTGACATATGGCAATTGTCTAAAAGCACTGCTGAAACAATAACTTCCAAGCAAATACACTAAACAAATAAAATAATCAAAACATATAGCTCTGGAGAGACTTTCCTCAAAAAACTGAACAAGTTTTATCCAACTCCTAGGGAGAGGAGGGATGGCAGTTTTGTCACTTCTCAGGGCTTCCAAGCAGCAGAGCACATAAGCAGCCACCATTCTTTCTCCCTGAAGTTCTGCAGTTTCACAGCTGGTCTGTCCTAGCTGCCAGTGTGTTAATTTATGTGACATACTGAGATGTTCTGTTGTACCTTTTATAAATCTGACCCTGTTGCAGAGGGTCAGATTCTCTTGAGGATGTTGTTGTGTAGCCAGTTTTTTAACCACAAT
The DNA here is from genome assembly GCA_013399895.1 of Serilophus lunatus. Classification (NCBI taxonomy): domain Eukaryota; kingdom Metazoa; phylum Chordata; class Aves; order Passeriformes; family Eurylaimidae; genus Serilophus; species Serilophus lunatus. Next base: position 278,515 of record VXBA01000387.1, read on the forward strand.
ATTGTAAGGTTCAAGAAGAGGAGACTACTGTGTAAGAAACATTATCCACCTCCCAAAAGTCGTCCAGCCTCTTCCCCATTATGCAGCTTGAAGAAATACAGGTTTCCTTAGGCGCTTGTTTTGCTGGACCCACTTCCCTGTCTCTCCCACAATCAGTGTCACAAAACAGGCTCAAGATGGGTAGATCCTGTGCTCCTGGGGATTAGGGATGGCAGGCTTGCCTAAGGTGAAGGAAGAACGCCAAGAAAGACCCTTGAAGATACACACGTCTGCATGCAGAGTTTTGAGACAAAAAGAGGTATGGCAGAAGCAATGAAGATGACTTTCCAGATATCTGCTGGAAACACAACATAGTAGAGAGGGAGTAGCCTAGGAGGCTCCTGGTGTGTAAGAAGGGTTCAAATGAGGATACAGGGAACTACAGGGCTGTCTGTCTGACCTTGGTGCTGGGGAAGGTCCTGGAGCAGATCACCCACAAGGCACATACAGGAGAACCAGGGGACCAGGCCCACCAAGCAGGGGTTCAGAAAAGGCAGGCCCTACTTGACCAATCTGATCTTCTATGACATGGTCACCCACTAAGTGAATGTGGATGTTGACTTGTGGAGTTTTCTAAAACCTTTATAAACCCTTTGACACAGTTTCCCATAGAATTCTCCTGGAGAAACTGGCTGCTCATGGCTGGGAGGGGTGCTCTGTTCCCTGGGTATAAAATGGCTGATGTCTGGGCCCAGAGGGCTGGTGAATGGAGTTACACCCATCTGGAGCTGGTCAACAATGGTGTTCTCCAGGGATCAGTCCTGAGGCCATGCCCTGTTTAAGGTCTTTATCAACGATCTGGACGAGGGGATTGAGAGCACCCTCAGTCAGTTTGAGGACAACACCAAGTTGGGTGAGAGTGTTGATTTGCTGGAGCGCAGGAAGGTTCTGCAGGGGGGTCTGGATAGGCTGGATTGATGAGCCAAGGCCAATTGTGTGAGGTTCAACAAGGCCAAGTCCCAGGTCCGGCCCTTGGGTCACAACAACCTCCTGCACTGCTCCAGGTTGGAGCAGGGTGTCTGGAAAGCTTCCCCGTGGGAAAGGATCTGGGAAGACTGGTCAGCTGTGGCTGAACATGAGCCAGGGTGTGCCCAGGTGGGCAAGAAGGCCAATGGCACATTGGCCTGTGTCAGCAACAGTGTGGCCAGCAGGAATAGGGAAATGACTGTCCCGCTGTACTGGGCACTGATGAAGCTGCATCCCAAATCCTGTGTTCAGTTTTGGTCCTCCATAAGAAGGACATTGAAGTGATGGAGCATGTCCAGAGAAAGGCAGCAGAGCTGGGGAAGGGTCTGGAGCACAGGTCTGATGAGGAACAGATGAGAGAACTGGGGGGTGGAGAAGAGGAGGCTAAGGGGAAACCTTATCTCTACTACCTGAAGGTACTGAAAGTATCTGAAAGCCAAGTGGGTATTGGGCTCTTCTCCCAAGTAACAAGTGAGAAAGATAAGAGAAGTGGCCTCAGATTGTTCCATGAAATGCTGATAAGGCATTGGAAAAGGCTGCCCAGGGAAGTGGTGGAATCACCATTCCTGGAAGGGGTCAGAAGGTGTAGAAGTGGCACTTAAGGATATGGTTTAGTCATGAACAAGATGCTGCTACATTAACGGTTGGACTTGATGGCCTCAGGGGTCTTTTCCACCTTTAATGATTCTATAACTTCCAGGATAGTCAAGAGTCCACCATGGCAGTTCCCACTGGGATTTACATGGGAAGAGAGTTTCTGAAGTGTCTGACAGCCTGAGACGTCCTATAACAGGAAAGCATCACACTGCCTGAAGGCTTTATATGCCTTTACTACAGAAAATTATCAAATTTCCTATGCAGACTTATAGAATATCAAAGCAGCAACATGATGGGCAGGTATCGATTACAACCAGGCAGGGGCAGCTCACACTGCTAACAAGCCAATTAAAGGAACAGGGAAAATGACCCCATTCAATTTGCTTGGCCTTTTGTGGAGCATCTGTGTCCCCCCTAACAGAATGAAATTTTCCAATTCTTGAAAATCAAAACAGTTCTGTGAGCTACTCATTTTTCTTCTGGTTGAAGTAAAAAAGAAAATGTGATTCAGATACTGCACCAGAGTGTCTCCTAGCAATATTTTAGTATAACACCTACTTTTAAAAACTGCATGTGTAGAGGAGCAGGGCCATTGCCAGCCTAATTTTAGGAGTGGAAATGGGTTCATAGGGATGATATACAGTTGTATGGCATTATGGTGACCAGGTAACTCTGTTTCTTCTCCATCTTCCATTACTTGTCTCTTTCTTGGGGAAAAAGTAACATCTTGGTAGGTCTAAGAACAGGTTGGAAAACTATCTGTTTTCATTAAAAGATATTGAACTGCTTTAAAGTTTTTGCTACCCATATAAACACTTGACAATCATATACCTTAAGTATTTTTGTAAGTGTGTTGATTTTCAATAAATTATTCAGGATTGATTTCAGGATTGATTTCCTAAAGTGTAAGACTTAACAGCTCTTTCTGTCTTGGGAAAAATCTCTTCTGCCCTCCTACTGTCGTACTGCACTAACTCCTGCCAAGAAGCTCAGCTTCCCCTGCAAAGCTTCAGGTCAGATAAGGGACAATCAATAAGTTTGAGATTATAAAGATTTTGTAATCTCAACAAGTTAGGATTTTATAACTTTCACTGTAATATCCAGTTACATACTAGCACAAACATGGCACAGCCCAGTTTAGAAAACATGGCTGATGGAGACAAAAAATGCATATTGCCAGCATTAATAAAATGTTAATCATTCATAATTTATAAAAAGGCTGATTTTCTTTTGAGAGTTTACACTTGGGTTTTTTCCCCAGCAGGAATAACTTTCCATTGCAAAAGGGAAATAGGACCAGAATGCTCCTAAAAAAAAAAAATCTAAAGGTAAAAGATTTTTTCTGCCGAGTCTCAATGGAGAAAGAAGTTATTGGGGGAAAAATAATGTAATTTTGAGAATAGTTTGACCAGTTTTCCCTACAAAACAGAAAAAGTCCTGCAAATACTTTCAGAACTAGAGATGTAGAGGGGAGTTAAAAATATATACTCAAAAAAATCTCAACTATGGAGAAATTATTACATGCTTTAGTATTGCCACCTAGTGGCTCCAAAAAGGCCCAAAGGGATAAAAGTGAACATTGTATTCAAAGAAGGGTAAGTTTGAGCAAAAGTGAAATACAAGTTCATCCTGGAAGGTCCTTGCGAGGTATTGAGTGCATTGCACCTTGTCATTACTGCAGAACATCTTGTCCTGCAATTGTGTGGACTGGGGTAGATATCAGACTTCATCCCCAAATCTCAAATGAAAAAAAAAAAGGGAAAAAATTTGTTACCTTTTTATTTGAGAAGTTCATTTCTCAATGCAACGGGAACAAACCCAAGGAAACAGACAACCAAGCCCTTCACTATCAGCAGTCCAGCTAAACTGTATCCACCTAATTTTCAGCATTTACTCTCACAATTGACATAGACCAATTGTGGGATGGTGGGAACTGAAATTTTGTTTTGACTTCTCTGGAATGAAGTGCTTTGGCTGCAGCATTTCCAAGTTTGGCTTCACAAGAACAGCTCAGCTTGCAAACAAACCCATTTCAGTTTGGAGGAGACACTGCACCTGAAAACAAGATCAATACTCTGTCCAGGAGAACACAAGCAGTCCCCTCCACTCACAACAAGAGTGAGCAAATGTCACTGTGCTGCTCCCAGGCATGACCTGGATCACAGACATGGTGCCTCAAACTTTCCAGCTCAGTTAATCCAACACCTGAGCAACAGCTACAGGAAATCAGGAATCACTTTACACAAACCTGAAAAACAGGACATTTCTCCCTGACCACAGTTGCTGGCTACTGGACAAGTTTCACTAACACATGTTTACATTACATACATTCTCACCTGGGTATACCAGTTCCTGATAAATGTCATGCATTGGGATAGGGTGTTACCAAAACTAGGGCAAGACTTTTCCTTACTGTTTAGGAGAACTGTATAGGGCAAGTCATCATCAAAGGGGAAGTTAATTTCATGCAGTGGTAACACGAGCAGTCTCTGGGAGCATAGGCAAGCAGGGTTTGCCCGTAAGAGTCACACAACAGCTTTCAGGAGCCCTCTGATCACAAGAGACTGATGCAGTGAGGGTCCTTCATAGTCTCGTAGAACAGGGAGTGTGACATGCCCAGGGAAAAACACTGGAGGTAGGAGAGGCTATGAGAAATTGAAAGGAATGGCTGAGGCTGAAAATAGAAACAGATAACTAGAACAAACTGGGTGGCTCAGTGGTATCTGCTACCTTGAGGCCTTTACCTTTAATGGTCATGAATAATAAAGAGCTGCTTCATTTTATTTGAAAGGGAGTTGGAAAATGTTTTCAGACCTGAGTCAGAAAAAATATTTGTTCCCCACTGAGTCACCACCGTTTCTGCCTACTGCCGCTATGTGATTTCTCTTTAGAGCTGTCATTCTGAATGTACCTACACTGATGATGTTTCTCTCACAGATCAGATGCACGTGACAGCCTAAAAGACAGAGTGAAACCTGAGTAAGAAAAACCCAACAATTGTTGAGGCTCCACTGTGCATCAAACTTGGTAACAAGCTGTCTCATGAACAATCAGAAAGCAACCTTTGCATTTGACTTTCTCCATGGGCTGCTGTACGTTTGGACAGACCTCACTGCAGCTCCACCACAGAAATACTCACTTGCTCCCAAGAAATGATGGTGTGGCGTTCCGCCGGCTCCTTTTCCACAAACGTCACCTCAGCAACTCCTGGAGAAGTCTCTAAAAGGAAAAGAGAAGCACGTTTGCAGCTGGCATGGGTGACACCAACACTGTGAGACAGAATGTTTTGCACATCAGTTTGAGTGACAGCCAGGGAAAAGGCATTAATGACTGTAAGCACTGCACTGGTGACTGAGCAGTCACTTTTTTTGTCTGTAACTGTACTCAGCATGTCTTGCCATGAGGATGTCTAGTGTTGCACAAAGTATCATCCTTTTAATTTTTTCATAGATATAGATGTACATGTAATTATATATCTACACATACACTGATTTGGTGAGTGGTGTCCCTGGCTCTTGTGGGAGGGATTGGAAATGGATGATCTTCAAGGTCCCTTCCAATCAAAACCATTCTGTGATTCCATTATATAAACATACACATTTTGTATTCACATTTTGTGATCTTTTGCAGAGGATTCATGGGCAAAAAAATCAGTGATGGGTTCCCAGGCAAACTGTAAAATAGAGAAGCATCTCTCTTTGTGAGCATGTCCTGTGGTTTCCATAGGGTAGGATATCCTCAGCCTGGGACAAGCTGTTGTGCAGTGCTGCTGTGAACTGCTAACAACTATATTCCACAAAGATGGGCACACTTCACCTCTGGATCCAGCAGGTTTGGATGGACACAGAATGTGATCCTGCCAAAGGGAGCTGCGTGAGCAAACATCAGCTCTCTGGAATCCCAGCTGGAGTACTGAGCTCCTAATTTATAAAAATAATCTGAATATTTTATGGGAAAGAACACTATATAAGTGCAAGATACTAATCCACACAGCGCTACCCTTGTGGGTGTGTGATGGCAGGACAGCCTGCCTTCCACTTGTTATTTTATAATGTTTTACCTCATCCACATCCAACTGAAACAATTCCCACTGAGTTCATTCACTCTGGATCAGGTCCAGGAAGACAGTACTAACTTGTGGGAACTGCAAGCCAAGCACACAGGGCCATGGAATAGAATGGATCACTATGCAGGGCTTTCAAGACTGGCTCTGCTGTAAAAGTATTGGCTCCCACAGCAGTCACACATATTATAAATGCTTTCTGGTAAAGCACACACAGTGCACCAGACAGGAAAGGCAGGCACTGGAGAGCTTTGGTTTGTCTTTTAACTTCAATGCTGGGCTTTTAAATCCAGCAGTGGCGTTGCCCTTGTCTGTTCTGTTGGTGGAAGAGTGGCATTCGCTTCCAGGAAGTCTAAACTCCGCTTCAACTGGGAATATTGATCGGTGTGTTGTCAGATGATTTAAAAGACAAAACATGGAAGCAGAAAAACAAGCTCCAACTTAAAGACAGAAAAAAAAACCACAGAAGAATCATAGTAGGTCACCCAGGTAATTTGTCTGGCCAAGGGGGAGCTCAAAAACATACAGAAAACTCTGATGTTTCACCAAGTTTCACTTCTGCTGGGTGGGTTCAAAGTGGGGTGATCTGTCTCTTGCTCAAATATAAGCCATCCAGATGTATTCTGGTTCTAACCAAGCATAGGGTATCTAACCAGTCCTTTCCATCTAAGCTATGGAAGCCTCATGACAAGTCAAAGAGATTATAATAACCACTAGTAATTGTTATCTCTGTAGTCAAAGAAAACATCAGGGATGTTGAACTCATCATGTACAACAGCTTGGCTGGGATGACAGAAGATTAAATATGGTATCAGTCACAAGAAGATGTCTAAGAACGAGAGAAATGAAATTTCTAAAGAGGTCTGACCCAAATCCAAGATCAAAAGAAAGAGGAATTGCATTTTAAAAGCCTGAACATTATATTAAAAATATCTTGTAAGTAAACTAAAGACCACGTTTAACAGAGCTCCTTTAAACATTAATGGTTGACTTCGCCATGAGTGGCTTTTTTTTCCAGATGGCAGAAATGAGGAAGCCACAAAAGATATTCAGTAAGTCTTAAACTTGTTCAGGTGACCCCACCTCATCAATTACTCTGAATCAAGATCATAGTAAACTCTGTCCTATTTTTAGGATGTTTCATCTGGAGGGTTCCAAAAATGCTTTGCAGTATTAATGAGAAAGAGTCAATGTAATGGTCTGACACAAAGCTGAAGCAGGAAATCATAAGACTTTCAGCTCTTACACTGCCCATAAATCAGATAACTCTCAGCTTCCTTTTAAAAGTCTGAATAATTATGTTTTTATCTAATAAACACTGTTAATAGTGAAATTCAGAAGTGCTAACACCTCCCATTCTGATTTAGTTACGAACAATCAACCTTTCTGGAATTTGCTATTACTAGAGAACTTCAGCAAAACTGATCACACTGGGAATGGCAAAGATCTCTCTTTTTTCCCTCAAGTTATAACCTCCATAATGCTTGTGAGAAATCTTCCCCCTTGTAGGGACTTCCACAGAGACTTCAAGTTAAAAAAAACCCAAACAAACAACAAAACAATGCCCACCACATAATCTACAGAATTTGTTCAAAGGAGGGTTTTTGAAATCGTGTCATGAACATTTGTTCATAAAGGTATTGGAAAATCAGGCATCAAGCTTCTATACACTGTTTGTGCACCTTGCTTTAAAGGAGTTCATTACATAGTTATTTCTGTCTTCTGAAAAAAAAAAATGTTTCACAAACTCAACAGTGTTAAAAGCCTATTAGTGATTTTAAGTATCTACAGGGTTCATGAGACTTTCCAAAAGATTTAAAATAAGACAGTTTCTAGTGCTACTAATCACTGAGTAAGGCTTTTTTTCTGAGCTATCTTCTGTCGTTTGAAAGAAACAAACAGTGAACAGATTGGTAATGTTTCCCAATTAGCTCCGCAATTCTAATTAATTTGGTGGCAGAGCTGACATGCATTGAACTACTCCACTGGGAAAATAAAAGTGCAAAATTCTCAGAAGGACTGGAGAAACAGAGAGAAGGAACAAATAAAACATCACTGCAGTGGACTGGGATGCACTCTGCTGTATTGCACAATGCAAGTTGCCAGAGAGACAGAGATAAAAACATGAACCAGGAAACGCCTTTTGTGTGAAGGGGACATTACAGGGCTTCCAGAGCCAAACGTGCCTTCCTGGTGTCGATAACACATCTGGCCAAAACAGTTTATATGGCAACACTACTTTTGGTCACAGTTAACATCTCACAGATCCTGTCCTTCCGAGGGGTGTGAAAAGGTGGGCAGGGCTCTAGAGCTACTTCAAAGAAGCCTTTGGGATGGATGATCACCAGCAGTTTCACTCATGGAGCAGAATGATAATGTTGTCCTGACCTCAAAACTGGAAAACAAACAGAACAAACAAACAAATTCCATCCTCCTCACCCCCCCCCCGCCGAAGTCCAATAATTAATCAGCATAAGAACACTCATGAGAGATTGATCCTGCCCTCACTGAAGCCCAGTGCAACAATTTAGAGCTGATCTTTTGATCTTGTCTGTCTGAGCAGCCATCCAAATCCACTTGCAACCAGAGGATACAGAGGTGTGACCGGATGAAACTCACTGTCCTGAAATACAGAGGCTGAGGAGGAAATTACAGTGTCCACTTCTGGCTTTAGGAGGAGTTCTGGGACTGCAATTTGCAATCATGTGGTACACATGGCCTGGGTTAGATGTATGGACTTCCAGCCTTACAAATAGAACAGTCCTCTGCCCCAAGTTGCTGAGGGAGGAAAGGTCTGAGGTCCTTTACACAAACATTTGCACAAATCCTTGTGATTCCACTGCCACGAGTGAAGTTTTGTCTGAGAAGCCTTTCCCTGAATGCCTCGCAGTCCTGCTGGACTTTGAAAGGAGCTGAGGGAACGCAAGAAGGCTCAAGGTGTGAGCAAAACTCGGAGATGGCAAACAGGGCATGCTGTGGAACAAGTCCCACGGTGTGGGAACGAGCTGCAGGGGTAACTATTCACAGGGAGCAGATCCTGAGCAGATTCCCAGCTTGGCCTTCTGTCAGAACTGCCCCACACTGAACCCCCTCCTCGGGACACTCCCTGCTGACCCCACACAACAGAGCCACCAGTTTACACACGAAGGCTGTGTGGAGACCTCAGAGCAACCTTCTGGTATCTGAAGGGATCCAACAGGGAGGGTGGAGAGGGGGAATTTGTGAGGAAGTGGAGTTGTAGGGAGCAATGGGTCCACCTGAAATGAGCGTGAAATTTGGGTTGTCCCTTAGGAAGAAATTGTTTGCTGTGTGGATGGTGAGGCATTGGCACAGGTTTCCCAGAGAGGCTGTGGGTGCCCCAAGCGTTTCAGCGTTGAAGGCCAGGTTGGATAAGGCCTTGCTGAGCCTGGTGTAGTGGGAGATGTCCCTGGCCATGGGGCAGTGGTTTGGGACTGGATGATCTTCGAGGTCCCTTCCCATTCCTTAACATTCCACGCTTCCATGACTCTGCACACCTTTCCCTTCTCTGACGACCTTGACACACTCAAACCGAGAGATCCGGGGCTGCTGCCGTTGATTCCAGGAACAAGGATCCGCCTCTCCCTGTGTCTGTGCGTGCAGAAGCTCCTCAGCCGCGCGATTCATGGAAGACACCGTGATAACCCCCCGCCCTCCAC
>VXBA01000387.1:288117-356407 GCA_013399895.1 Serilophus lunatus
CGGCTGTTTCAAGATGGCGGCGGCGGCCGCCGGCGCGGGTGGAGGCGCTCGCTGTAGCGGCGGCCGCGGGGGTATCCTTGGCTGGGGCTCGGCCGGGCGGGACGGGCTCGGCTCTCAGGGCGGTGCCGGGCCGCCTAAAGAGGGTGTTTGCGTGGAGCCGGTGCGGGGCTGTGGGACGGGTGGGGTTCTGTGGCCGTGGCGCGGGAGGTGTGAAGGCAACCGGGTGTTGTGGGGAGGGAGGTGGAGGATTGGGAATGTGAAGGGGGAGCGCGGGGTTTTCAAGGCAAAAGTGGGAAGTGCCCCCTTCTGTGTGTCCCAGCTGAGAGGTCCTGGGGGAAGTTAGTGTGTAGAAATGGGGAAATTGCGCTCAGCTTGTGGGAACTCGTAAGGGAGTCGGTGGAGAGAACGAAGTGGTTTAGCCGCGAGAAGGGGAGGCTCGGGGGTGAACTTACGGCGCAGGGCATAGTCTCAAACTGTGCCAGGGATGGCTTAGGTTGGACATCGTGAAGAATTTGTCCACAGAAGAAGTGATTTGGCATTGGAAGGGGCTGGCCAGGGAGGTGGTGGAGTCGCTGTCCCTGGAGGTGTTTGAGGAAAGACTGGACGTGGCACTCGGCGCTCTGGTCAGTGCTGTGGTTGACACGGTGGTGATCAGTCGCAGGTTGGACTTGGTCATCTCAGGGGTCTTTTCAAATATAATTGATTCTGTAATTCTGTGAAAGCGAGGCTAGAGGCTGAACAAGGAGCAGATCTGTCTTTTGTGACTGGCCCCTGAGCTTTACCGCAAGCATAACGTTTGGGGTGAGCCTGGGTGGGACACAGGGGGCTCTGTCAGTGAGGGACGGGTGTGAGGCTGTGCTGGCAGAGGACCTGCAGGATTCTCTCGTGGGAGACTACGTGGGGCTGGACATGTAGGTGGAGCAGGTGGTGGTTGTGGTTTTGGGAATTCAGGCTGTAAGAGCCTGGCCAGAGAGGGATGTTCCTGTGTGGTTCAGAGAACCAGGAGCTGGTGTTGGTGTTTGGGCTCACGTGGCTGAGGTGGAGGCTCGGCAACTTAAAAGACATTTGGATGGGACTGGCAGTCCGATGGAAATTTAAGAACTGACAACTCAGGTCCAGGTACCTGGTGTTGGAGGCGTTGCTGTTACTCAGAGTGGGATTTCAGCACCTGCTGGAAGTGTTTGGAAAGAAGAGCAGGTGTGTGTGTGTGCCTTTGTTTGGCTGCACAGCCACTGGAATGGGCCAACCACCCCATGGACTGCTTGGGCAGCGCATTGCTAAGAATTTCCCATCATAAAGTAAAATAAAAAAAAGATTCTTTCTCTGTGCTGTGGTGGTGTGAAGGTTGCTGAGCAACTGTCAGATTCGTTGCTGCACTGTCACTGCTCTGCTCAGTTGTAGAAGTGTTGATGCAGTTACATGGGCAGTGTATTTTTATCAATTAATTACTGCGATCACAGGTTGTTCCCCATGACTAAGTACAGTCTCTTGAGCCCAGCAGCAACCTCTTTTGTCATGATATTCCAAGGAATGAAGCCCTTCCTGAAAACTATTTCAGTTTTACATGTTTTGGTGAGTAGGTAGTGTTGCCTCTGATCTTGGAAAAGTTTGAATACGTAGAAAGGCACGTGGCACAGTGTGAAAAAATAACAGTGGATACTTTCAAAAACGAGGAGGGGGTGAGGAATTTGGTAGGTTGGGAATTGCTGAATAGGCTCAGCAGAGCAGGGCAGATGCCCTGTTGCTTGTGTAGGTGAGCCCTGCAGCACTGTAGGGTGTTTAGTTTCCCCAGTGCCTGTCTCTGCTGTTGCACTGAGCTTTAGCTGTGGTGGTACAGAGGTTATAACAGTGAACTCACCTTGTCACTCTTGAGAGGCACGAGGCAGTGGATTAAAGTTAAAAGGTTGATGCTGGTGCTGTCCCCAGCCTGTTCCTCCAAGGCCAGACCTGTTTGTGAATTGCCTCCTGAGTCACTATGGCTTTCAGTCCAGCTGATGGAGGTAACCTGCTACAGTTTTGGGTTATTCCGATACACTGGGCTGCAAACCTTCACGGGAGAGTGATCCTAGTAGCCTGGGGGGGAGTAACATCAACAACTTGGACTAATTTTTGCATCCTGCTGCGAGGTATCTGCCACGACAGCTGCCAGTACTGGAGGCAAACTCTAAAAGCGGAATGTTGTCGAGGCAAATCTTTTTATTTCCTACAGCCACATATTGACACGCAGATTAACCATATGTCAGTTGAGTAAGCAGTTGCCTGTGCTGGAGCTAGTTGTTTCCTACAGTAGTGGGAGCTGAAGGTCTGCTCCTGCAGAAGTTGTGCTGACACAGCTGCTCAGGCTGGGCTGTGATCCAGGCTTGGAGTTTTGATCTACCTTGGTGCTTTTTGAGAAGAGGGTACACACAATGCTTCTCCTTCAGGGTTCGCTCAGTTTCCTCACCTGGTCCCTGTCTTCTGACAGCCAGGGAGAGCAGGAGAGCTCACAGGTGACAACAAAAGTGCTCTCAGTGTTTGTAGAGAGGTGGCTGTGGCAGCAGCACTTGGTGATTGTATTTTGAGTCTGGTGTGAGACTGATGAGTGATCATTGTTTATGTGTGATAAAAGGCATCAGTAAGATCATCAATGAGCCTGTGGTCAAGCCCTTCCAGAGTGTCAAATACCAGTTCTGTGATGGGCAGTGGGTACTGACTGAAGTGGCTGTCCACAGGGGGAAGCTCCTAGGACTGTTCCTAATTTTCTCCACCGTGTGGTAATTTATTAAATTATGTTTCTGAGATGGTACTATCAGAGTCAAATTTTAGTTAAGGAAAGAATTTGTATAGTTTAGTTGAAATATTTTCACAATTTCACTTTATTGTACAAAGGCAGCTGCAAAACCTTTATCTGCCTTTATCTGTAAGCAGCACAGAAATTAAGCAATTGGATTAATTGGCCAGCTGTAAATGGTTGAGGAAAGTTGAGGGGTATAGACAAAAGAGAGTGGAGCAGAGTTTTGTGCACTCTGCTTTTGTTTTTCACATTGCCCTGGTTTCAGCTGGGATAGAGTTGCTGCTGGGGGACAGGCTGGGGATCAGTCAGTGGGTGGTGAGCGACTGTACTGTGCATCCTTTGTTTCTCCAAGGTCTTACATTACATTACAATTGCTACTTATTGTATTATCATCCTATTCTGTTTTATTTGTTTCAACTGCTGAACTTTTTTTATCTCCACCCACAAGGTTTACCTTTTCTTTCTGGCTTTCCTCCGCAGTGGGGGCAGGGAGTGGGACAGGGAGTGAGGGAGCAGCAGCCTGGCCCTCAGTTACTGGCTGGGGTTAAACCACAACAAGTGTGTGGCTTATTTACATGGGAATAACAATCTTTACACTCGGCTTAATGAAACTGCTGCCTTAAGGAAGACAGTACGGCTTAAAACCTTCCCTGAATTAAATTGAGTCCTATTTTTAGTGGCTTCTAGGAGGCAAGGTTTCAAGTTCAGTGCCTGCTAATGCTGCACTAATAGCATGGTGCCCTGTTCTTTTTGATTTTTAAGTCTTTTCTGCAGTCAATTAATTTAGTAGTTGAAGCTCTGGGATATTTCCAGATTCTTGAAACTGCTTAAAGAAAATTAGTCCTCAGGGTTTTATCTTAGTCATCATGTGAAGATCAGATGAGAATGACCAACTTCCTTTGAAACCTTTATTCACTTAGTGTGTCTTAGAACTCACAATGTATAAGAATGTACAAACTGTATTTCATTGCAATACTAATATATACAGTTTCAGAGTTCATCTTCCCTACACATCAGGAGGTTCCTTATATAACAGTAACCTGTTTAAATTTAAATAAATATTATAACTTCGTTGTCTTAGTAATTACTCTTGTAACTGCGATCTTTTTGGAAGGTGGCCTGCTTGTATAATCTTTACAGGCTGAAAGTTAGTGCACGGTGGAGGAGTGATGCTTTTTCTTTTAGCAATCTCTGTGGTAGTGTTTTTTTTTCTTGTCCCAAAGTGTTGCTAGTTTGTTCTCTTATCAACAATCTTCTAAAATTAAGAGCTCAATCCTTATTTTTGCAGTTCTGTTTAAAGAGCCAAGCTTTCTCTGTTTTTATTACCTTTAACAAAGTCGCATGCAGTTTCTGATGAAGAAGAGCCAACAGTGCCTGTTCCAGGTATGACCTTCTAATAAATGTAAACAAAGCTTTTTTTTTTCTCCCTATGAATGATACAATTTGCAATGTCTTTTCAGGTCTGTGGTTTATGTACTTAAGTGTGTAAGGTAGAGAGTCATCACAAGTTGTAATGGGACATACAGGATTACAGCAGAGGATTTATGCTTTGCTGCTTAGATAAGCATACTGTACAAGATGAGTAGTTTCAGGGGAGTTGTTTCTGTTGCAGGTACAGCAAAGTTTTATCCAATTTATAAGGTAAGCTGAATTTTTAAAGTGGTCCCCAAAGAATGTTGAAGCATTAAAGGTGTTGAGGTCTTTTGTAAATTTTGAAGGTGTCAATTGAAATGAGGATTCACTGCGTAAAGCAAAAGCAAAATTTTTTTTTATTATTAGTTCTTTTGACTTGATTTACTGAGTGTATACTTGTGTGCATTGCTGGGGAAAAGATGAGTGGTTTTGGTTCCCCTTCAGAATCCTCTAATTGTTTTCAAACACAGCTCTTGAGGTCACACGAGGTCCTGCTGATGCCTAAAACCAGAGGAAGGAAAAAACTTCCAGACAAAGTTAAGGCATCACTGAAAATCTATCTGGGAATGATTAACTCCAGTAAAATTGTATATATGTCGTCCAGCAGTTATAAATTTTGAGCAGTCCTGCTCTCTAGGTTGGAGTAGCATGGTTACCCTTCAAAACCACTAGCTGAATAGCTCTGTGAAAAACCCTCTGTGTTTTGTAATTAGCATAGTTCAAGCCAGTCGATGTCAGATTGTTACACTCTGTGTTCTGGAAAGAAGGCAGTGTTCCTAAATGATGGAAATCGTCTCACTCTGGGAAACACTTTTCCACTTCTGTGGAAGATAATTTCAGGAACATTGTTTTCTCCTGTATATGAGCATGGGGATGTTAAAGCTTATAATTTAGTTTTTTCACTGGAGTTGCTGGTACAGTTCTGAAATTCCTTACCCAAATAAATGTAATCTACCTGCTAGTATAAAACTACTGTTTTTTGTTCAAAACTTCTTGCTCTTCTGAACAGTCAAAACTCAAACTTGAGGCAGTACCAAGAAGCTGTGGGCTTTAATCTGGCCCCAGGAGGTTTTAGTACTACTGTCAGTGTTGGCACTTTATAATTACAGCTTCAGGATTTTCAGTTTCTTCATGTTCTCATCATTGATGAACTAATTATGGCAGGAAGTTTTTTACAGCATTACTGCTGCTTGGGTCCTTGCTGTCTTTGAGTGTCAAAGCAGAAGCTCAAATTTTATGCTTTTGCATCTTCACTAAACGTGTTTTTTTGTACTCAAACTCAGTCAGAAGATGTGATCTGCGTTTCAGAATTTACTTTGGTGTTCATTGTGGCTAGGTGCGCTTCAGTGCCATGCAGCTCTTTTTCTACTGATATATATATATTAATCTTCATGAAATTTTGTGTTGAATGAGAGGCTGGAGGGGAACTGCAATCATTGACCCGAGATACTCTTTTCAAAAAGAGTTGCTCTGACCATGATACCTTTGTAGATGTCCTATTGTACAAGAGAGGGTTAAGGGTCCCTTTTCACTTTATAATTTGTGTTCTGCTTCTCTTTGATTTACAGGAGTGTCTACAAAAGGAAATTTAAGAACAAAGTGTTCTCCAAAGAATCAAATGAGTCAAACTGAACCGAAGGTGCCTGTTGCTGTTCCTTTTGTTTCCATGGATCCAGATAGAAGTGCAGGAGATCTGACAGGGCAGCAGGTCAGTAACGGCATTTTTTTCTTGCTCTGAAGAGTGCACATAGTACAAAAATGGCAGAAAATGTTTTGAATGAAAACTTCTAAGCCGTTATAGACTAGTGTTATTTTTGCAGTCTCTTATATTTTTTGCCCACTTGATGGGCTTGCTGGCTTGAATTGTCACCTAAAGAGAACAAAGGCAGAACGTGCTAATTTATGTAAGTGGTGTATAACTGGGGCTATGGAAACCAGATTGTATCCATTTCTGTGTATGCATTTGTACAGAAACAGTGAGTGTAGCCTTGGGTAGCACCTAACCTGCATTTTACTAAGCAAACATGCAAGAAGTTGTGTTCAGTCTCTTCAGTTTCATTGCTCTAGTCATATAATTTAGGAACAAGACTTGTAAAACTCTTTCTAGAGACATTTTTGCTGTGGCTGCTCACGTTAGTAGTGTAAAATCACTTTCTGTTTTTATAGTGAAAGTTCAAAATGCATTTGAGTAGTAGAAGTAGCTTTGTCAGTTGATGTTATGTTTGGTTCTTCTTTGAGTTGTGGAGTCACCTTCTGTGAGAATAGGTGACACTTTTCCTACAGTTTCTTGCACTGGAAATTTCAAAGTTTCCTTTGGCAGTTTATTCTGTATTGTGATAGATACTGTGACACTCAGAAATCCGTTGAGTGATGCCATTTTGCTGATAAGGTTTGTGTAGTGCACTGACTACGTGAGGCATTTGAATACTGTTGAGTCTCTTGCCTAGTAGTCATCTCAGGCAAGCCTCTAAATCACTCGTGGGTTTGGCATCCTCCCACTTACAGGCAGGATCTAAAACCTTTGACTGCACCACTGCTGTGGTTATTGTGCAGCTAAATCTTGTTCTTTGTCTGGGCAGAGGTGTCTTTCCCAGTCTTCTGTGTGCTGAGTAGACACTATGCCTCAGAACTCTGGTGTGAAGGCAGGTCACCCCATTCTCGTTGCTTTGTCAGGGCCATTGCCCTTTGAATCCTTCAGCATGACACTCTAATAACTGGTGTTAATTTTTAGGGCCCTGCCTGGACCCGTCCCTCTCCATTTCTCTGTTTATCAGTACTTGCTTTTAGGAGGCTGGCATGTACCTCTGCTTTGCAAATGATGCTGCTAAGTGACATGCAGATAAATTCCACAAATAGCCCCCATTATTCATAGTCTTTATGTAGAAGCATCTCTTCATATGTATCTACAAGCCTCTTGCCTCATAGTTGCTTTCAGTATGTCACATTAAAATCTGTTTTGTTGAATGGTATGTTGATTGCGTTACTTGTGTTTAGAGAGTTTTTACTGCTTTTTCTTTTTGAAAGCTGTTGCAGTATAGATGGGTTTTGGTGTATTTTTTTAATATAATGCATGATATGTGAAATCTTAATTAGTGACTCGTGCTTTTATAATATTGACAATAAAATGTGTTCAAAGCTCTGTTTCCTTTCTGTCTTTTTTACCCTTCTGTTTTCCCCTTACATTGCCAAATCCTCATGGAAACTTTACTCCGAAGATAAGCTATGAATTACTTGAGACAAATGGAACAAATGTGCTTTTTACTTGTTGTGGGAGAAAAACTCCTTTTGTGTGGAGTTTTTGTTACCAACACAACTCATTTTCTGCAGGGTGGTGTGTGCATGTCTAGGGAGATCTAATGGTTTTACTTTAACATGGAATCATAAAATGTCTTGGATTGGAAGGGATCCTAAAGGTCATCTACTCCAACCCCCTGCCATGGGCAAGGAGATATTCCAGGGTGCTCAGAGCCCTATCCAGCCTGCCTGGCCATAATCCTGAGCAATGTGCTCTAGGATGGAGTAGAAGAGCAGCTGTGGTCCCTTCCAACTGTAACCATCCTGTGATTCCATGTGATTTATGTCCGGCAGATTGTCACCTTCCAAGATGTGGACAATATCTTCAAAATACTGAAAACTTTCTTCTGTCCTGAGGTGTGTAAGAAGGACAGAAATCTGGGAAAAGGAGACAATGTATTCTTGGCCTTTGTGTCCTTTGGCATCTTGTTTGGTGATCCAGCTGTTGCTGTGCAGGATTCCACAGCTTCACATTGACATGTGTTATGGTACAAGTCTGCCTCTGAGAATTTCTTGTGTGCCACCTATGCATACCTGTGGGTCATCAAAAACCCTGATTTTCTTCTTCATCCCACAAATGTTTGTCTGACTGTACGTACATGGGTAAGAGTTTGAAGTACCTTCTGTTGAAGTCTGCTTCATTTTGAGTGGAAAACTTTTAATTTTTCTTAAAGAATTTCTATCATCTAAAAAAAAAATAACTCAAAAAACCCCAGACATTTTTGCAATGGAAAATGAAATTCCTTCAACCATATATTTATTTGAAATCAGTTAAGTTTAAGACATTTCTTTCCTCATTTGTATCACTGTGAGTAACACATATCTGGGAAGGAAACTGTGAAATCAAACATTCCCTTAAAAAGTGCTGACATTTGCCTTGTGAAACTTCTTCCCCCCCCCCCGACCTGCTCAAGCTGTAACGGGTGAGAGGGGAGAAGCCCAGTGTTGGCTTTGGATGTTTTTGTGCTCTATTGTGTCAGCTTGCCCAAACTGCAGGACATATGGTAGCATTCCTCTATCTCATGTGAAGCACTTGGGGAGGTTTGTAATCCTTGTGGGTTTGGGAAGGTCTACACTTGAAAATAAATAATTCATATTGGAGATACTGAAACTTCCCAAAATCTTGGGCAGAATGGCGCAGCTCTTATTGCTGCATTTATCTTGAGATTCTTGTTTCGTGCTTAGCACTTGAGAACTGAGTGCCCCATCATGGAAATGTTTGGTAAATAAAACCGATTTTGGACCTTTTCCTGCTTGGAAGCGTCCGAGGTGGGGAGGGAGTGCCGTGTCCTCCGTGGTCGCGGGCAGCAGTGCGGGCCCTCTGGTGGGCACTGGCAGCAAGGGCAGCGGTTCTCTGTGTGTTAAAGGAGTGCATTAAAGAACGAAGTGCTGGGGTCTGTTACAGGCTTGTTTTGTCCGATATTTAAGTTGCGGAGGTAGCAAATAAGCCATTAAAACCAAACAGTAGCGGTGTGTGAAGGGGTGTGTGTTCTTCTCTTTTTGTATTAGAAACGTGAAATAAGGACTTCCTGTCTGCTAACAGTATTTTGCTGTTTTATATGCTTTGGTCATGAACTCTAAGGTAGCATTAGTATGTTTGTTTTTTCCCTTACTGTCTGCCTTATGATCCTAATGTAATACAATTTGAACTTGAATTTGGATGTCGCTGCACTAGATTCCCAAGTCATGAGAACCTACTCCTCTTTATCTGGTGTGAATTAATGAACAGTCCACCTCCTAAAACTTTACCCAGCCTGTTTAGTATTGAAGCTGACAGCTTCAGCATTTGAATTCCAAGTCTCTTAAAATAATTTAAAATAATTTGGTGATTTGTTTCGTTGAAATGTTCTTTAAGATGTGTTTTAAGAAATAGGAATTTTATTTCCAGTTGGAATTGATCTACTTTCAGCTTCTAATTATTTGGTCTTGAAATGCTTTTAATATCTTGTGAAATATTTGTTTTCTTTTAAACAGTGTTTTCTAAAATGTCACTTTAAATTTTCAGGTCACTAATGAAGGAGGAATGAAGAGTGCTTCTTTAAAGGATTTGTGTCCTGAGGACAAGAGACGCATTGCAAACTTAATTAAAGAACTTGCCAGGTAAGAAGAAGCATCACCTGAAAATGCATTATGTTTAAAGCAAGTCATTCCTCTAATTAACATCAAGCAATGTAGAACTGCATTACAGAACGGAATATTTGCATAAGGTAATTATTCTTGCTGGAAGTGATATGAACAATGAAGCAGCCTGATTGTTTTTTCCTTTCTTTCTGGCCATTAAATGTTTATTTAAAACAAAAGCCAAAGTTTTGTGACCAGCAGTAGTTCATCCATGTAAACTTAATCACAGGGCTAGTATTTTATTTGTTGAATGTATCATGTGCTTTAAGTGAAAACATGCTGCTTTTAGAAATGACAAACTTTGTTGCTATGAATCTTTGTAGTACTTATTATTTGGCAGGGGTAGGTTTTTATATGGGATTCCATTTAAAGGTGGAGTGTTGATCTTGTGGCTGAAACATGTTGATCAGTATTTGCCTGGATAATTTTTACTTATCTAGCCAAACTTTTGCTTTGATTAATTTCTTCAGGTTCTACCTATTCTTTAAAAGGACAGGCAGAAATAATGCAAATTTCTCAGCTTTAGTGCAAGTTTTTTTCTGTTTTCTTCTGGTGCTAGTTATATTCACAAAGACAAAAGATGTGAAAAATGGGTTGAGTTTGAGTGAGGAGATTTTAGTCCTGGTGCTCTGTCCTTAACTCAGAATATCTGGAAATCCACTTTTTTCACAATGGCTGTACAAGTGAGGAGGAGCACATGGGCCTTTGGCAGCTTTGGCACAACCTCAATGGGGAGAGTCTCGTGAGATGATCTCAAGCCCTTTGGGCTAAAATTTAGTGTACATACATAGGACTTTAAATGGCAAAGTTCTCTGATATTAATGAAATACTTTCTGCCATAGATTTCATGTGTCTGTGCAATACTTGGCAAGCATTACTGTCCTTTTTATATAGGAAAATTTGGACAGAGAAATTAAGTTACTTGCTCAAGGTCATGCAATAACTCTCTGGTGCACCTAGGAATATTTTCTCTTTGATTATCCTCATCCAGTGGACCATTTTACCTGCTAATAATTTGTACTAAGATAGGATTTCTTGCCATACAGTATTTTAGTAATTTCTGAAGTTCTTCATGCTTGCAACTCTTATTTTATCGTACCTTGTGTTAGAAAATGTATAGTTAAGACTGTCATAAAGAGTAGATTGCTGAGAAGCCTGGTTCCAAATTGTCAGATGTTGGAGCTATTTGGACACTGTTGCCACTGTTGATATATAGACGTATATTCTAATATTATAAAAAGCCTTTTATTACATTGTTCCTCATAATACACTGCTCTCTGGTGAATAGTAGCACACTAATTCATTTGAGCATGGGATTCTTCTTAAATCTCAGATGCTGTGATTTTTCCCTGAGGACAGTTTGATATTTCTGCCTGACATTTCTTTGAAGAAAAAATAGAAGGTGCAGCAACATTAATTTTGAAAAGTAAAATTAGTGGAACACTATTATTTTATACTTAGTTCTCTTTTATTTTTAAACTTAATCATATTTTTATTGGATGTAATTAAAAGTCCTTTGCAGAGTAATAGGGAAGTTGAACTTTAATTCAGCTCACCTCGTCACTTTTTTAAAACTCTCCATAATTTTCATCTTTAGTTGTGCCATGATGGAGTGTTCTTACATGCAGTAGAACATTCTTTACTATTTCAGAGAAGAAAAAGGACCAGCAGAATGTTGAAAGTTTTCCGGGAGACTGTCCTGCAGTAAATATTTGTAGTAATAAAGGTCTCACTTGACCAGGGCTATACCTCACTGTTCCTTATTTTGCTACAATTTATGAATGAAAAGGATGGTGGTTGAGGCCAATTCATGCATGTTTGCTGCAGGAAGGTGGACAGAAATGGATTGGTCAGTAAGTGGCTGCATGAAGGCTGCTGTAAAGTGATAGAATTCTGACTGTGAGGAGGCCAGTTCCAAAATACAATGAACTCTTGGGACCTGAATTTCAACCAGGTCTTGGTTGAGCAGTTCAGGGTAGTGGTCTTTTCCTAGCTTCTGTGACTGCTGAAGGAGAGCTCATGTACTTTTCTTTCTTTTCCTAATTATTACTTCTCTTCCTCCAACTCTTTAACTCCCATCACACTTTAGAAGTGTAATGTGTACCAGTGCTTTCAGTAATGCACTGCAGTATATATCCTTTTCTTTGAAAAAAACCCACTTACTGGGCTGTAATGCTCTGGGAATTCCAGTGGCTGACTCCATGTTAGCTGTTAGAGACTTTATGGGGTTGGATTTTGGGTCAAGAGAAAGGACTCAGCTGTATCTTTTTTAATCTTCCTTTCTAGGCTAAATAATCTTAGTTTTTGGTCTGTGCTGCCATCTGTAGATCTAACCATTATCTTGCCTTTCTTTGAATATATCCAGTCCATCTTCCTTTGTAAGGTGAAATGAGAAAGGCAAACTGGTTCTAAAGTTTAAAATACTTGACTGTTTCAGATTTGAACTTTTTAATTTATTGTGTTAGCAGATGCCTTACAAGCTGTTTACGAGGAACTTCTGAGTAGAGTGAGCCATGCCCATGAATGCCAAAGTACTTTGTGAGTAAATGGGAGATTCTCGAGTTTGAACAGCCTTTATTTTCAAAAATAACCAGCATGGCAGCTTCGTGTTTACAGCAAGGTGCTGCTGGTGTGGTGGTGAAAGTGGCACAACAAGAGCAAATTTTATCTCTGCCTGTAAGTAAAATCCTTTTAAGAGAGGTAGAGAAGACTTTCTCTGAGATTTTATTACTGCAGGCTATTCCTGAGGCAGTCATCAGCTTATGTAATGAAATGATCAGTGACATGGTGAAGACACTGAAAGATTCTTACTCCTGCACTCTGTGCCAGTGTCAGGACACATCAGCCTCTTCTAAGAAGGAGCAGTGCAGGGTCTGCTGGGATGTAGCCCCTGTTGAACATTGAGGACTTGCTAGACACCACACTGAGAATGATTATGAAGTGTTCTAGAGTGAAACTCTTCAAACGTTATGCAGATTTTGAGAGCTCTCCCTGCCTTGGCATTTGGCTGAATGGCGAGGATCGTAACTTCCTTTGCAGAGAGAGTGAATGTGTGTGTGCTTGCAAGCTTTCACTTCACTCCTAGCTGATATATAGCCATAGTTCTGTGACTCTGGGGCTCCTAGTAGGATGGGTACATCATAAATTATTCTTCCCTGCCTGCACGATTCCCATGTACCTGTACAGCTCACATGTGCCATTTGCTTTAGAGTGAGCAGAGGCATTGACTCAAGTGATGTAGACCAGTTCATGAAAGTTTAATTTTAGTTTTTAGTGGTGAAAATTGGCATCTAACTACTTTATATTCTCTCTCTCTTCAGATAAGGTAAATGTGGAGGAAGCTGTTGTCTTTGCAAACAAATCTTCGAAAGCAATTTAGGTAGATAGGTACCACAGTGCCCTTACTCACCCGTGGGAGGGAGTGATTGCCCTTTCCAAATGAGATACTAAATGATTTTTGCTATCATATTAGAGTCTTTCTGGCTAAGACCACTGGCATACCCAGAATGATTTGTAACTGGCAGCTATTGAAAAAGCCTTCAGTCAGCCCTTTGTCCCTTATTGAGAAAATGCTTCCTCCTTCCTGAGACTTGGGCTTCCTAAACCCTTTGTAGGGCGCTAGCACCCAGGGATGCTAGTGTTCTCTACTGGCGTTGCCTTATGTGGACTTTTGTCCTGACAGGAAGGTGAAATTAACTGACTAAAATTGAAATTTTCCAACAAAAGGTGAAAATGGGAATCAAACCAGAAGGTTAATTTGGTTACAGAACTGGAAACCATTACAGCAGGGCAGTAAAACTATTGTAGTGTATATCTGCTGTTTAAGTGTTTTTCTTCCAGCACTTGGGACCTTTGAAGGACAGCTTGCCTCTGGAAACCCATTTTACAAACCTGCAGTGTTTGGCTTCTTGAGTTGCTTTCTCTCCCAGGTTACACTACTTGATATTTATCGAAATTGTTCCCTGGCTTTAACTTCAGGATCTTTTCTTTTTTGCGTGTGCTACTTTAGAAGCAATAGTGTGCTGCAGCCCTCTTAATTGGTCAGACAGTGAGACTGCAAATGAAATATCCCTAAGCTTGTCTGGCAATTACTTCATGTTGATAGGAAAAGCCTGCCCAGGATTATTGTATCACCAATCACACTTACCTTTTGTGCTTAAAAAGTCATTTGTAGCTATAAATTCATGCTGTGAGATCTAGTTTTGTATTTTGCAAGTTGCATATCATAAAAGTTATCTATTGTGCAGCAATTTCAATTAAATTTCGGGACTGTAGGTTTGGTTTTTTGAATTTATACAAACTTACCATGATACTTGAGTAAAATGTATCAAATTTATGAACATTATCCTTGAACAAAAATTACTGCTATTCTCTCTTCCTGGAGTGCATATATTAGAAGTCACTTTGTTGATCAGTTCTGCCAGAGGCTGAATCAACTCTGGCATGGAAACTTCTGTTTTTGTCTTTTTGAAGTGAGTCTTTCAGATGAGATGCCTGGTTTCATTCCATGATATCTATGTATGCTGGACTTTGCATGATGCCCTTTCCTTGGTCCTTGCTTGATTTTTCCTCCTGTGGTGGTCTTGTCTGTTCCAGATATAGTTCTTTGCTTGGAATTTAGAACTTGCAGTTTTTCAAAATGGTCACCTAATGTTTTCATCTTTGTTACCTAGTTAGCAGACTGATACCAGGTTAGTGTTTCCTAAAAGATAAGTCTTCCCAAGGGCTGGTTTGTGAAGTTTCCAGTGTCTGTTTTTTGTTTGTTTTTATCTTGTTTTAACTTTCTATGCCACGGTTATTAATGCATTTCGTATTTCTCTTGGTAAAAGCTCGATTTTTTTGAACATTTTTAAACCCCTTCATTTGTAAAGATTGTAAGTGCCTTCAGTCAGGAAGAGTTCCTTTGAGTTCTGTCCCTGGTGTAGTGTTGACGTGAGTATTATCACGGCTCTTTCTTGTGCATGTCAGCTTTTCATTAAACAAATAAAACTTGAAGTGCTGTTGGCTTGTGCAGTGCTTCAAAAATTGCACCTGGAGAGCATCAATCCTGCTTACTCAGTGGAATGAGTCTGTGTTACCAGTGAACTTGTTGGTCAATTCCTTCTTTAGCTCAGCCAGGAACATTGGTATCAGCAGTGGACTTGGGAGTACACTGTAATAATTGGAACTAGTGAACTAGGAATTAATTTTAACCTTAAGCCTGATGTCCTAGATGGACTTTTTGTCAATACGTCTGCATTATGAGTTTTTGTTTTTCTGCAGAGGCTCCTGTAAGATAAAATTGAATTGTTTATTTAAATGCATCTAGAATTATGTAGGCTTTGAACTGTGGAATGTAAAGCAAATCTTGAACAAAGATGGTTCATATCCTGTGCCACAAGGGAGGTGAATGTGAATTACATGCAAGAAAACGTTTCATACACTAAGGAGAAGGAGTAGTTCTGCTGATTTGTCATTTTTGCTCTCAGATTTCAGTCCTCTGTTTGATCCTGGAAACAACAGCAATGGAGCTGGACACCAGCATGTCGCCTAGTGGAACAGTTGTGCCCTTTGTAATTGTGGTGTCTTCATTCTTTCACTGCTCTTTTCTTACCCAAGTGGATGAATAGAGGGTAAATATCCTTTTGAGGGGCATTATGAGCCTTTTAATGTTTTTGTACAGCATCAGTGAAGCCCATCCTAGTTCTGATAAAAATCATCCGTTCTTTACTGCCAGAAGGCAAAGAAATAAGTATATAAAGAAATCTTACTGAGCTATTTATAGGAAGTGACATAAATCCAGCATAATCTGATGACATTCTTGTATTCCTTTTCTTTAACTTCCTTTTGCCACCTCCTGTGAGTGACTGTCTCCTGTATCTTGCCTGCCCTTTATGGGCTGTCTCCTGCTTTGTGCTACATAAACACGTACTGCCACATTTCTTCTAAGATCACTTACTGTTCTCAGTCATTTACTGCATAAGATATGTGGCACAATATATTCATGTGTCTAGGAGTGTGACAGCTTGCTGTGATCTGTGTTAAATACAAACACAACACGTGAATGTGATGCACACTGATACAGGCAGCACATCACAGAATTTAAAGGAGAGTAAAGCCTCCTAGGTTTAGTCCGATTTCTGCAGTGCTCTGTTCTTTCTTAACTTGTTTTCTTAAACTGTTGCTTGATTTTAGTATTATTGTGTGCCAGCATAGCCCAGTGTTTCAGTTGTCCCAGGCTCTCTTCTCATGTAGCATCACTCCTGCAGTGACTAAGCAAGCTTCCTTCCTTACAGAGTGTCCTGGAGATGATATTTGTCCTCTCCTTCCTTTCCAGTTTCCTGCCCTGCTCTTTTTGACTTCCTGTCTTCCATGTGGTAGTTGCCGTCTTCGTGTTTTTATAATTGATTTTTTTTTTTTTTAATTTTTGCATCCTTCATGGATTATGTGAAGGAAGGTCAGATATTCTGTAGTGACCTGATAGCTCTAGACTCAGAGAAAGCGAAGGGGACATGGTTAGGTACTAAAGCCTGGATCTGCAGCCTGGGGCTTATGTGCTGTAGCTGTTACTGCACTGAGGAGCAAAGATATTTCTCGGAAGTTTGTTACCTGCTTAGTTAAGGAGTACATATCTGTTGGAATGGATCCAGAGTTAATGCAGGTGGTTTCCTCTACCGTGTTCCTTTTTTGCTGTGTGCACAGCCCTTTTGACAGCCTGTGAGTGGAGAGGAGGGCGCTTAGGAGTAGGTTGCACTCATCATTCCTTCCCAGGCCAGGGACAGGGTTAAAGTAAATGAGACCGTGGGCATATGAATAGTGGAATATTTTTACACTAAATCCTTATTTTTTTCCTGTAATTTAGGAACTTTCCAGTTACTGGAGTGATCCAAGCTTTCAAACTGTCTTATTTCAAAGAATTTGCATTATATAGTATCTGTTGTTTGTCACCCTCCAGGTTTGTAGTGAAAAAGTGTGAGTTTCAGTATTATTATTTCCAACTTCGTGCAGCCGGCTCAAGCTTATGTGAAAAGGGCTGTGGCTTCATGTTAGAGTTGGAGAGTACTCCTTGTCTGTAGTTCACCTTAGGGAAGTGACCCAATTGTGATATTTGTGTCTTTTCAAATCCAGACAAATATATGCTGTCTTAAGGGAAACACCATGGTGTTAAATGGATGGCTCAGTCCTTGACTGGAGCTCTCTGTTAGGAATGTCAGTGAGTCTGGTGGGATGAGTGGAAGGCTTAGTCCAATGTTTTTATAAATATATATATATATACACACATATATGTGTATGTATTTCATGTGTTTTTTTCTTTTGCCTCTTGCAATAGAATTTTTCCACTTCAAGTTAAAATATAAGTTTTCTGGAAGTTATACTGCTTTGGTCTCCTGTCACCTGTGTTGTGGCAGCTGTTTCATCATCGTAAAAGACTGAACTTTAAGAACCTTCAGCAACAGAAACTGCCTAAGTGCAGAGCACTAATATTTATTAGTCTAAGCTCATTACTTAATATTTTTGTGGAGCTTTTATAGAACCATGATTTCTAAGCCATGTTTTTTTTTCCAAGCCATAGTTACAGGATGATCTGTGCATAATGATTTTCTTGCCTACGTGATACCAGAATAATTGTTTTTACAGCCTGCTCTTGAGGTGCAGAATAAATGATCATTGTAAACCTTTCTCACATTGTCATCTTTTAATCTTGATCCAATTATTTACAATGAGCAGTAAGATACAGGGTGCCGTGCTCCACACAGAAAGGAAAATTTACTCCTGCAGCTTGATACTTTAAAATCCCCAGAAGAGGACAAACTGTTTTGTTTGGAGAAAGCTAACAAGAAAAATGATTTTTTTCCTGGACTTATATTTGACCAGTAAATGTGAAAGAAGGATTAGTTTATAGATTAAGAAACAGAAAATTTCCCAGTTTCCTTCCTTTCTCCTCAGCTAAGCTCTCTCATTTGAGTTTTCTGCCTTCATCCCTTAGGCTTGTAAGGATCCTAGTGGATGTTCATTATGGCTGCTGGGAATCAGGCAGCACAAACCCAGTTGCAGGTTCAGGTCCTTACTTTGTTTTCCATGCTGCCCATTAATGTGCATATACTCTGCTGAGATCAGTGTCTTTGAAAAAATGAAGTCTTGCATACAGTCATTTGCATCTTCCTTTGTGATATAATAAAATAAACACTGTGAGGAAATAACCTGTTTAAGGGTGGAGAGGGTGTTATGCATTTACCTGCAAAGTGGTGGAGGGATTGGAAGTCAGGCACTTTGTTTGTGGGCATGCATTTTATTTTTCTCAAATTCTTTTCAGGGTAAGTGAAGAAAAAGAGGTGACCGAAGAGCGGCTGAAAGCTGAACAAGAGTCATTTGAGAAGAAGATCAGACAGCTAGAGGAACAGAATGAACTTATCATCAAGGAAAGGGAAGATATCCTTTAAAAATACGTGCAGTGGCTCACTGAAATAAAAAGTGAACTACAGAGAAATAATTGTTCTAATTTATGGCATAGAATAAATCTGCATGTGCTGCCATTCAAAAGCAATCAGAGACATGATTTGTCAGCATGTGACACTGGCTCGTTTGAGCTTAAAACTGCCATCCAGCTGTTCCTGTGATGTTGTTTTGCTATGAAATAGATATTTGTCAACTAAAAATGACAATAAGGAATTTATGCATTAAAATATGATTATAGGAGTTTGTTTTTTTTGCTTCTGTTAGGTGGTCGTAACATGTCCAGAGGAAGACAATCTACACTGAAGGCATATAAACTGTATCTTTGTACTAGGAGGTTTAGCCAATTTAGACTTTTTTGTTGGTGTAGGGGTTTTTTGTTAGCTTATTCTATTTTCATGCAGACTGTGACTTGCATTTTTTTTTAAGCTGCATATGTTTAGTCCCAATCCTGGAATATCACATGCAAAATCAATATTGCAGGAATTGCAATTTTTCTTCAGTGTGGTGTGACAGACCTTTATAAAATTCTCTTCTTCTTTTCTCTTCCAAACCTTTGATATAGATGCTTTGTTGTTTTATTTCTCAGAGGTCTAATGGTTGACTACAGTGGGATGGGTATGGAAGAGACAGTGCTGCAAGTACAGCAGATGCAAATAGTGTGTGATTCATCAGGAGCTGTATTTCCAGTAGGGAGGATAGTAATGCTGTTTTCAAAAAGCGTGATGGAACCTACTGTGCAGTACTGTTTTCAGTCCTGAGTCATTCCTTGTTCAAGATAAAAATTAAGTTACTGACATAAATTGGGGAGAAGGGCTACTTAAGGTGTTGAGGGACCTACATAGGCTCTTTCCTGAGAGGAAACTGAACTCTATTTTTGAATAGTGACTGACCATATACAGGTAGGTTTGAATGGTGGTGGGATGCATAGGGAGAGTCACAATGCCAAGAGAAAAAGGGGCTCTTCAAGCTATGGGCCAGTGTTGAAACAGAAATAAACAGAGATAAACAATCCAGAAACTCAAACATGACGTTAGAGGAGGGTTCTTGAAAATTCAAGCAATCCTATTTCACAGTTTAGCTCTGGGAGGCTTAACAAAAAAAGTGCTTTCTCTGTGTTGGAACTTGCTTGATTTGTGGTCTCTGTCAGCAAGGGATCTTTGTTAAAAAGAATTTTGTCTGTATTAAATAGTATACAAATCAACACACTTAACTAGCCATGAACGGTTACTGGAAAATACTAAATCTGATGTATTCAACAGCCATTGGATGTGACTACAACTCTTTTACACTGGTTTCACTGACATCAGTATTTTGTTGTCTGTTGCATATTGTGTATTCAGTCATCTCATGCATGTGGGTGAGATCCATGTTCCTGATTAGTTGTTTTTTTTTTTTTAATTTATCCTCATAAAGCTTTGACCAAGTTCGTATGAGGTTTATTTGGCTGTTGGGAAGTAGACCTGCTTGCTTGTTTGGTATTTTTTTTTTCCTTCTCTTTTCCTTTACTAGAAATAGATTACACAACCATGAATACTTTTCCAGAAGTCTGGTAGACATGGCAGAAGGTTAATGCATGCAATTTTACACTTCATAAAACTCTGTAAAACCTAGAAATATAAAACAAGGTTATAATTTAAAACAATATAATTTTAACTACTGCAATACTTGCCTATCATACATGAATGATTCAAGATCTTCAATGTAACTCTGATCAGTTAATTTTTTAAAGCCTGTTGCAGAGACAAGAAATAGCAGAAATGACTTGCTGGGGTTGAATACAGATTATGGCTATTTCAAGTACAGCAACTTGAAATTCTTCAGTTTCTTCTGAATTGTAGAGTTCACTTGTAAGGGATGTAGTACCGTAAGAAAACATCTTCAAGATGTTTTCAAGATAATCTGGAAAACATCTTTGATTATTTCTCTCCCACCTCCCAGGTAATTTATTCTCTGTAAAATTACTTTCTTTACCCCAGTATTTAAAATTTTCCTGCAGTAATGAATTGGTGCTTCTGATATAACTGCACCTGAACTTGAACCTGAACTTGGTAAAAATTTAATTCAGTTATCGTGGGGAGAACGGGATTTTTTCAGCAACATGTGTTTTGTTAGAGGTTTGATTTTTTTTTTTTTTTCCCTAACAGATTTTTGTAGGTATTGTAGGTGAAATCCCTATTTTGGTGAAAATCCCTCCTTTTTTTTTGTGGTTGATTTTCCCCCTCTCCCTTCCCCCAAGAAGCTGGAGGACCCCTCTGTTAGAATTCGTTGCTGATGAGCTATTACAAAAGTTTTGGGTGTAGGGGAGTGGGTGATATGCAGTGATCTCACTGCAATACTTTGAATAACTCAGCAGTACTTAAAACCCAGTGTTTGTCTGCAGCCTAAGCTTGCATTTGTTTTGGAGTCGGTTGGTGTTGTCTGGGGAGGGAGTAATAACTAAAATTTCATGCAAATTTAAAAGTCAATTCTGTCCTTCCATTGCAGTTGAAACTTTGAAAATGGAGTAGTTATTACCAGGGCATTCTGTTAGTGGAGGACAACCCTGATGAGCACAATGTGAACCATAAATAAGCCAGCCTACTGTCAGCGTTGCCAAATACTTACTATCACAGAATTAAGGAAAATTAGGGATTTTAAGTAGTCATCTGGTCTACACCTTTTTCCTAAGGCAGCGTTGTTAGACTTGTTATATTATCATGTATTTTGGTCTAAAGTAAGTATTTTGGCTTAGTTTTTGTCAAGATATTTAACACTTGAAAGTGACTTCTTTCAAACAAAACTTGATCTAAAGCGTTTCAAACAATTCCAAAACAAAAAGAGCATCAAAAATTTATTTTGCTTATAATAAACTCTTATAGACTTTTTCCTCTGGAAAGTTATGCTGGAAATTTCTAGTGCTGCTGTTCTTAGGAGATGCTCTTCTTAGTGATGTTAAGGTATGTAAGCTGCGATGACGTCTCTTGCTTGTCTAATCAAAATTTTTTCCAGCTGAACTGGAAAATGCAGTGACAGGTGATCCCATTCTTTTGTCCTCCACAATAAAAGCGTCTTATAGCTGTGAGGATGAGAAAGTGTGTGTGTGGGGAAAACATTTTCTGAAAATGGAGATTAAGTTAGAGGTAGAGGGGAAAAATCTAAATGGAGTGTGTATTGGGACAGTGAGGCCTAGAACCTGTCTGGAAGGAAAGACTTGGAAAAGGAGGTTGAGCTGGACATGGCTGATGTGAAAGCAATAAGAGCCTGTGATGACTTCAGGAGTGTTTGGGAAAAGCAGTCTGGGTTAAGTAAGAGCTAGGGTGATGCCAGGTGGCCTAGGATCAGTTAGATGATTGTGAGACAGCTAATGAAACAGAATTTGGGGCTGAGTTCATGTGGGAAGTGTTGCTCTGTGTAGCCTTCTTCAGTGTCTTCATGAGCATCCAGTCTTGTCTTGTTTGCTGCTGTACAGAGTCACTGAACTGCTTCTAGTGGCCATCTAAATTCTGGCGTTGCTTTTGGAATGGATGACTTGCAACTTTATTTTTCTTATTTGTGCTGTTTCATTTGCATTTTCACATTAAGTGATGAGCAGTGTGCACCACATTATGCAGTTAGACTACTTGTGCTCCTTTTCCCACTTTTGCTACGGGCTGTTGATAGAAAAGCTTCTGGCTTTTTTTTCCCCTTGACATATTTTCATGCACCTATTATTAATTTAGGTATTAAATATGATTTAATTTAACAATCAGGAAAATATCTATTGTGAGATGCCCCAATACTGTCATGATAGATGTCTTAGGAAAAAAATTATAATGAGATTATTAAGAAACAAATACTACTGTTATTTCAGAGCCCAAAGAAATTGTTATGTTCTTTAGCTTTTCTTGTTATCACCGTTAGGGATTTTCTTCATGTAAATTCGATGGTGTTGCATAAATTAAGAAGAAGAAACAGCCTTAACATTTCTGTGAAGATTTAGTAATTGGGGAAGAGGGTTAAAAAAAAATGGTTATTGAATTCTAAGCTTTGCTAAAATTATCATTACGTAGACAAAGAATAGGCAAGCAAAGCGAGGAAGAGACTGTTTATTACTGGCTTATTTCTTCTTTTTGCAGTTTTAAACTCATCAGCCCTACCAAACTTTTGCTTTTGTTTCTATCTGGAATGTACCTGAGTGGGTTACAATATTTGTTGGAATTTTTTTCTGACTGAACATTTGGGCTGGAAGGGACCTTAAAGATCATCTAGTTCCAACCCACCAAGAAGGGATATCTCCCAGTAGAACAGGTTGCTGAAGACCCAGCCAAGTTCATATGACAAATCATATATGATTTACTTGGTTAGTCTTAAAATTGATCACAGACTCTGTTTACATATGTCCTTAATACTATAGAACTACTTAATTAGTTGATTTTGCATGCAGTTAACATGAATATTAATTTAACTAAAACAGTTCATTTGCTGATATTGTTAGTGAGACATAGAATATTAATTTGCTGGAAGAATAATGAGCTTTGTAAGTGTTATCTAGAGACTTTAATAAAATGCTTTTAGTTTTGCCATAGTACTGCTCATTACATTAGTCTTGCATACATAAATTAGGATACTTGCATATTTTCTCCTTTTCCTATCTTACTGTGTTAATGGAGAATCAGTAATATTTTTCAGAAGAAAAATAGTTACTGGCTTTACTTAATTGCTTGTTCTGTCATACCTGCTTTTCTCTATAATGTTGAATTTCCTTTTCTGAAAGTGGAGGGAGAATCAGGCACTTCTGTTTCCTTTTTCAGTCTGACCCATCAGGTTGTCATCACAGGTGAAGAAACGAAAAAGGTCTTGCGAATAGAGGCTTTGGATAATATATTTTGTGAAATGTGTGTTTCCTCTGTACTGCAGATGTGTGTGTGTATCTGCGTGTGTGTGTGCAAGAGGACAGTTAGTCTGGTCTTACAGTGTCAAGAAGAAGTGGGGAATAGAAATTAACAGTACAGTTAACCGTGTATATCTGAAAGTGGGTCCCTGCTTTGTTGCTCATACAAAGACAAATTTGCTGTTTGCAGAAAACTGAGACACAGTGCTTTTTAATGTCAAGCTATTTATTTAAAACTCAGTAACAGTTTTGGAGTTTAACTTTGGCTGAGTCTGATGGCATTGTTTCTGACAAGTTAGGAACTGAGGGTTTGAAATGACCATCATTATTTTTCTTTTATTTCTTAACTTGGCTCTCTCAGCTTATCAGTTTAAGTTTATTCTATGTCTGTCTTTCCTATGTGAGTGTATAGTGTATACCTTCCTGTGCTTCATAATTCATTTGAGGGTGTGTGAGGAGAATGAAAAAATTAGTATTTTATTCCTTTCTTCCATTTTATGCAACTGCCTCATTCTTTGAAGTTATTTTTCTTACTGTTATTTCAGGTATCCTACTAGCAAATGTTTCTTCTAAGCAACCATTGAGGTCTATTGAAAAAAAGCTGCACTTACTAAAAAGTCCCTGAATATTTATATGCTATTCTGTAACTGCAGTATTGGCTAAATAATGTATGTATTTACAAACTCAAATGTAGAAAAATCAGTCAAGGACTATTGAGTAAATAAGATATTTTGAATTTTTCATGAACTTTTAAACTAAAACAAGGTGAAACATTGTAATGTTGAATGTTTAAATGGATCAATGGCTGGAGATTCATTTAGAGCTGAGCTTTCTGTGTTTATTCCTAGTGAGTGCCTTAGAGCACAAGTTGGCCCCTTTGTCCATGTTATGACAAGATCCAAAACCAACAGGCAGCATCTAAACAGTCAACAACAGCCTCTGTAGAATGTGATCTAGACTGGCCTTTTGCCCTAAAATTTGTCACTCAGTGGTGCCGGATTGTCTGTGGAATGGTGCTGTCAATACAGAAACACA
The DNA here is from genome assembly GCA_013399895.1 of Serilophus lunatus. NCBI lineage: Eukaryota > Metazoa > Chordata > Aves > Passeriformes > Eurylaimidae > Serilophus > Serilophus lunatus. Next base: position 312,039 of record VXBA01000387.1, read on the forward strand.
GCTGCGGGATGAGAGAAGCAGACCTGCTCTGTGTTTTATACCAGGAGTGGAAGGCTGTGGTTCAGTGTGTGGTTGACAGAAGACTTTCCCACCCAGCTGGTCTGGTACAGTATTTTAGAGGCCCCCTGAGGTGAGTGTTGAGGAATAGTAGCATTCTTGAATCTCCTCAGTTTCATGATGTTTTTATACTATGATGATCTGTTCCTGGAACTGGAGGCTTGGTGTTTTTGAGCTCTCTGACTAAGAGGTAGAGTTCTGCTCTCCTGTGTTGTTGGTAATCACTGGAAGCTGTATGCTTCACAGACAGCCTGTCTTCTAGCTCTGAGTGTCTTCAGCAAAGACATTATTTATATTGCCTCTCTGGTGAGAGTCTCAGAACTGGATATGATGATGGGCTGCCCCTGTCTAAGCTAAACAGGAGAGACCTGCCATTAGAAATGCACCTTCAGCCATGCCGATGTGGTATATCAATGTCAGGTACCAGAAAAAAATAGCGAAGTAGTTCAGGTAAAAAAAAATATTTCTCTGTAGAAGTCAGGCTGGTCAGTTCAAGTGTCTCAGGTGAAAGGCAGATCTTTTTACCTGACTGAATTTGACCCCTGGTTTTTTTGGTTATTCCTGAAATGTTTGACTTTAGGCATGTGAGTTTTCAAAGTGATGTTTGAGTTAAATTTTCCTTTATGACACTCGGCTCATTTGGAAACAAAGACTGAGATCTTCTAAAAGGAGGCACAAATGGGAAAATGAGATCATTAATTGTTGAAGCTGGTACTGTAACAAATTGACTAGAAATGTGGATTCAGAGAAATTGATGTACTTTATCCTTCCAAACTAAATGAATTCTCCATCTGCTTCAGCTTCTCAACTATAATGAGGACGTTGGGCTGACTCTGCTATTGGTTTCTCCATCTTCCTGAACTATTTTGGAAAGTTTAAACATTTCTTGCATGATTAAATACACTTTCAATAAATCAATCTCATAATAATTGTTGTTCAGGAGAGTTCATTATTCAGTTCAGTCTTTTAAATTACTGTTCTTCTTTAAAGGATTCTTCTGACGTAATGGCTTCTGCTAAATCCATTTGCCATGCTCTGGCTTGTAATTACTTTAGATTTGAAGAATAAAATGAATGGCTTTATTATTAATCAGTAGCAAATTTGTCTTACTGTTTTTAAAGTGGCCTTCGCTCGTGAAGTAGTTTTAATGGTCTAGATAGCAAAACACTTCATACCTCTCTTTCAACAGAGATTTAGTGAAAGCAATCAGATAGTTTTGTGTGTTTTTTTTTTTTTCTTCTGCTGCTCCCCCATCAAACGTTTGTCACAGTGACTGTCATCATGTGTTTGCTGTTGTATTCTATGAGCTGCTGGCCCTCTGAAAGCCTAGTTTTGCTACCTGGTTTTAGATTGGAAATTTTTCAGGCTGGAGTAGGTTTTATGATGAAAACTTAAGCTATTTCTTACCTCCTTTCTGTTGTTGTGGGATTTCATAGTTCTTGCTGACAGTGCCTTTGTAGGCAGAGTTGCAAGTCTGTGCTGTGACTTCTCATAGCAAAATGCCATCCTGGACATAACAGCAGAATGCATTCTTGTTTTACAGCAGCTGAGGCTGGACATTTACCTGCCCTACGTGAGTCTTTTCCCTTTGGCATCAGTTCTTTGTCCACAGTGTCTTGTAAGTTTGTTCAAACCTGTCCTTAATTTTAAGCTGCCGGTCAATGCAAACTAATATCAATGCATTTTCAGCCTTGCTAGACTTTTTTAGACCTAGTGGATGTTGGACTAATATCTCGTTTTTCAGAGACTGCTTAAAAAATGGAAGTGGGTTAGTTGTAGAGTTTTAGACATTCAGTAAGTCTCAGCTTTTAATTTCTTTAGAAATTCATTGCTATAACAGCTCCTTTGGTTTTCTTTCCTTTGTCAGTTGTGATGTATAACCAGGGCTACGAATTGTGAGTAATGCTGAGAAATTGTAGAAAACATCCAAAGAGGAATGAATAGCATCCTTGAAGTCCTAATTCCCTGGCTGTCTAAGAGGTTATTAAAAGTATAAGTGTAAAACTGGAAGGAGTTTATCTGAATACAGGAAGTTCATTGAAAACTTCCATATGTACCTTTTATCCTTAGTTCTATTGGCATTACACCTCCTTGCTCTAGTTTCAGGAGTTGTAGTTTTTCATTTTACATTTACATTTTTTGGTCCAGATCCTAGTATGTATGTGTTTAAAGTACATTTTTAGTTGTGGAAATAGTAAGGTGCTACTTATGGCAGTGTGGTCACTCTCACTGTGTATCTGTCAGGAGATTAACATAAAGGTCAGCCCTTTCTTGGGACAAGAACTACCCCTGGGTTTATAGCACAGGGTCTACACTTGTAGCAATAAGGATTATGTTGCTGATAAGTTCCCCTCAAGGCCCCATGATGGTAATACCCCTATATTTTGTCTTTAAAGAAAACTGCTGAGAGGCAATAATTTTTTTTTGTATGTGTCCCATTTTCATTAATGCATGGTAATTGATGGAGTTGCAGTGACTTGTAACAGTAATGAGTTCTAAACATAAGAATGCACTCCTTTCTAATAAGTGAGCACTGCTGGGGTTTAAAAGCGTACTAAATCAGTTGCTTTAGTATGAATTTATTAGTTTTTTTCAGCATTAGCTTTAATAGTAGTTATTTACATAAGCGTACATCCCATTAACCGCCATCAGGGCTGGAAAACATGCTGAACTGTTCATATTTTCATATAATTATTGAACATAATGGTTTCATTTGCATTTCTAAACAGTGATGTTTCTGTCAGGCTTGGAAATAGTGTCTTTACGCAGTCCCTATTTCACATCCACTTATTTGACATCGTTAAATTTTATGCTAATGTGCTTCCCTAGAATGTCATCAGTAGGACAGATGCTTGCACTTTAATATACAAATCAGTGATGCTTTTCCCTCCCCCCCTCCCCTGAACTGCAAAAGAAATAAAAAAGCATATCTGCACATTTTAGATATAGTTTGTTTCATTCTAAAGAATTCATAAGAAATGAAACTTAGGTTTCACCCCTACTAGTCACTTCGAAATGTTGTACTTACAGATACCTTTCTTATGAGCAGTGGGAGAGGAAGAGTCTTCTAAAGTTCGAGGCAATGATGTGTTAAAATAAAGGTTGTAGCCTTGAGCTTGCCTCCTGTGTAAGGCAAGGAGCCTCATAGACTAAGTTGCCTATTCAGGCAGTGGTCTGTGGGTTGGGTTTCCTGGCAGCAGAGCATTGCTGTGGAGAAGGTTCTGCTGTCAGCAGAAGTACATTTGGAATTTTATACATTTTCAGGTTTTGAGTTCTGCACTTAAAATATTTTTTTTCCATTTTTTAATTTTGTTGAGGTAGATGAGGCCTCACTAAGTGTGGATTACGATTGTTGTATGAACAGTGTTGCCTTGTTTGTTTGTGTGTAAGAGCTTTGATACTTGTATAGAAGTTAACACTGAAAATTAACATGAAAACCTAAGCAACGTTGCAAATAATGTGGAAATGACGTAAAGGTAAACAAGTATAATCAGCACCACTACCAAACGCACACTGCTTTTCTTCCATTTCAAAATGAAATGTTGCATCTTGTTCTGTGTGAACTTTATCCTAGGATGACTTGCTTACTGTTGCAAGTAGAGTGCTAAAGGTAGAGCAGGTGAGTGCAACCTTCTGTATGCAGTTGTAGTTACAGGAAAAAGTAACTGTGGAGATGTGTATATAGTGTGATGCTTAGGAGCCAAACAGGAACTCTGTGAATGAGATGTGGAAAGCCTAAGAGTTTCCAGTTCAGTTTTTTGCTTTTCCTGATTTATCATATGTGGCATTGGGCAACTCTGCTGTCTTCCTTCCTACTTTCCTATTTTAAAATTTGTGATTCTGCTTGTTGGCCTTTGTGTGACACAAGAGGTTAAAGGGTTGTTAGGAGCAACGTAACTGAGCAATGCATGTTGCTCAGTTGTGACATTTCGTGGACACACTCTGAAAATATTGAATAAAACCCAAAAATGTTAGTGTCAAACAAAAGACTGAGAGAAGCATGTCACATAGATTTGTCATTTTCATTGGTTAATGCATAAAAATAGATATTAAAAAATACCTCTCTTGGTTATGTCATGGGAGAAGGTTTGAAGGAGGTACTCAAATGGAAAAGAGTACTTGGACTGAAATGAAAAGGCATATTTTATGCATAAAGGGCCACGTGAGCAAACTGGAGATAGACTCTGATGGGTTCTGGGCCTATGGTGTCTTTAATTATAGATGATTAAGAATTTGCTAGTTGCTTTACAGACAAGTATAGTGACGAAAGTCTCTGCTGGGAAATGCTGGCAGTCTAAGACCTCATCTTGATGGTGTGTGTAGAGCTGTATTTTAAGTAGCAGTATTAAAAGAACAACAAAATATTTGCTTTGATTATCTCAGAGAGAACCATTGGATTTTTGAAGGATTCACTTTTGAGCTTGCAGTAGGGCATGTAACCGATTTATAGCAATCAATTTGGAGCAAGGAGCTTTTTGGTACACTTTGTACTCAGGATTAAAAGAGGACACACCAATGTGGAGTAGCAATTGGTGAGATGTGCTAATTTCATCTGTGAAGTACTGGGAAATTTGAAGAAAGCACCCCTGGCATGCAGAGCAGACTGTTGTACTGCAGAGATTCTGAGCTGACCTCTTATCAATGTCTCATTTAAATCCTGAAAAGAAGACTCTGGGTAATTGGCAAGTATCCTTATTTTAATATGTGGCCATAAAAAGGTAACGTATGATGATTTTTAACATCAGAAGATTAACATTTTACCTTTAAATAAAATATGATTAACTGGTACAGAATTAAAAGTAATAGAACTGAAATATTCAAACTATGACTCTGTGGTGTCAGATTATGCATCAAATGTGACAGTTTAAGTACTGAAGTGATTTAAAAAATGAGTCAGCTGAAGGATGCACATCCCAAGTATTGAGAATAAAATGGAATAAAACAATTGTGGCTATCAAAACTTTCCCAAATCTTCCTGGCTGAAAGAACCAGGAGTCCAAAATGTCTGTTGTTTACAGTGCCTGGGTCTTGCCCAGATGCCAGTGCAGGTGCAGTGTGGGAGTAGTTGGCATGGTGTGATGGCATCCTTAACTATGGTTTTCAGCCACCAGGTGATGATTATGCTTAAATTTAATTGCCAGGCGAAGACTACTGCTTCTGGATTCCCAGAAAAGCGTCTTTTCTTTCAGCAGTTTGCAGTCAGCCAGGCTTCGTATTAGTGCTGTACAATTTTGTTTCTGATAGATTGGCACATGTTTTGATACATGAAACCCCGTTTGCCATCTGAATTGGTATTACTGTTTGGAAATGTGGAAATGCCATTGTGGTGGTTTGTCATTTGACTTCTGAATGTTTTAAGTCCTTGTTAGTAAAAATGATGCTTTTTTCCTCCACCTAGTATTTTTGTAAACTGAACTTGGAATTTGACAGTAAAATGGCACCTTTCTGTTTTTTGAAGTCCTATAAATTAATTTTTAGAGTGCAGTTTGGGCATTTAGTAATCTTCTTGTAGATGTTTTCAGCATGTTGTTTACATTAAGCTGTGACACCTTGAAATTGTGCAGGAAGAGCCAAGAGAAGAAGTAGAATATGGCTGATGTTCCAAAATGTAAAAATAAGAGAATTGGTACGTAAAATGTACTGTGGTCACAGAAATTTGTAGGTCTAATTTTGTTTCCATCCAGAGAACGAAATACTGAAGTAAGTGTGTTGCTTTCACGTAGTTTCTTCAGAGAGTAGAATTTCAGTAATTATGTAAAAACGCAAGCAAAGCATTTAGCAGCCTTGTAATACGTGAAGTCTTCCAGTGTGGATTTCTTCACATTTCATTATCTTCAGGGAGAAGTTTTTTGGTTCCTATAAATATTGTTAGGCACATTGATGAGGGACCCTTAGATGCTTTTAAAGATGTTATTTATCATGTCTTAATGGTGCAGAATAAGACTTGAGTGAGTACAGCACTTAATGTCCAGCTGTCACTTCAGGTAACTGGACAAGTCCTTTGAGACCTTACTGCTCTGTTTCAGTGCAAATAACCATATTTAACTTGCCATTTCTTTAACTTGCCAATAAATCTGCTGCATAAATTTGTCTTATGAAAACAGGGAAATTAAAAATGAGAAATACGTTCCTAATTATCTGCACAGAGAAGTTATGGGAGCAAGTAACTTACTTTCAGGGTGGAATTTCATTATGGAAACGGTTGCATATTGTCTCTTGTAGTGTGGGGCTAGTTTTGGTTACCCTGAAAGGTTCTTGGTTTCCTCAGAAGGCCATCTGTGTATGCTGCCTTAGCTACATCTGTTGTGATGTCTGGGGATCTGTGCACACACGACCTGTGAATCCTAGTTGATTTTAATGAACTGTTTATATTGAACTTCTCTCATGTTGGCAAGTTTCATGTCATATATTACACTCCTCTTTCTGGAAACAGCCACAGCACAGTCCAAAGAATTTAACAGGAATATTATTTACCTTGTTCTGACCAAACAGTGAAGGCATCAGAGATTCTTCTGACTCAACTGGGAGGGGGGGGCAGATGACTATCAGGAACTTTCTAGTGCTTTCAAACAATCCTTGTAACATATTTCTGTTCCTAAATCTGTAAATATCAGCCACAGTTCATTTGTTGCTTTTCTCCACTGTGCCATTTTTTAATGATCAGTGTTTTAAAAGATCTTCTTATGTTTTTTTGACACCTTTTAATTTCCAAGCTAGACACAGACACAGCTAGCTTTAACATGCTTGTTCTTGTGCCAGCGTTTTGCTTAATTAGATCTTCCTTCTATTTAATATTAATGAAGGAGGGATTAGGGCAATAGACATTCCTTGTCTCAAAGGGAAAAGAGAGGACAAGGTGAGAGAAGTTTCTCTTTCATGTGGATGCATGTTGTATGAATAATGGGAACTGCTTGACTTGTGGATTAGAGCAGGCTAGAAATCTTGGTGAAATGGAACAAGGTTGAGAAGGATTGTATGACTGAAAGGTCAGGGAGCTTAGCAAAGTCAGAACAGCAATGTGTACTAATTGGGATTTGTTTGCTTGTTCCTGCGTATGGAAGCTGTCTTGATGAAGTTCATCTTTGCAAAGCTACATAGCAAAACTTCTGGTTGGTGTTATAGAAAGTCGTCAAAGGTCAAGCTTAAATCCACGTGTATGCTACGATTAAATGTTGCTCTTCCTAAGTAACTTAGGTGACTGAGCAGACAAATGATGGTGTAACTTTAAATAGGCCTCCTGACTTCCACCATGGCAAAGGTGTCTTGTCAATTCTTCTCATTAGGAATCCTGTTCAGTTTTACTTTATCACCAGCTGTGGAGGAAGCGGGACACCACCAGAGGTGTTCTTTGTTAGTTGTTCAAGGGCATCGAGCTGTTGTGAATGCGGTTTAAATTTGCAGAGAAAAGGCATTATGTAAGTGGATCAGCATTAGCTGTGCTGCCCACAGTAAAGTCAGGATTTACTCCCCAGCATTATGGTTTTTACCTTTTAAATGCCAATAATAAAGTAGTCAGGGTTTTGAGATCTTGATCTGCAACAGATCTATATTTCATTTGCTTTTTGTGTTATGAGTTTTCACTGTGCACGAGGAAACAAACGTGGCTGAAATAATGCTGAAAAAATTACAGGACGATTGACTATTAATTCAGAGTTGTTAAATGTTTATTTGGGCTCTGTCTTTGTCTTCATCTGTTCCTCTCAGGGATGATTGCAGCTGTTGGCATGTCTGTTGCTCTTTGTAGACACTAGAATACATTCTTAAGTCATATTTTATAGAAAACATATGAAGGGGAAGTTCTGCAATTAATACCTTATTGAAAGAGTAATTATTTTCTGCTGCTTCTTGAAGTTAAATAAAGTGTGGGTAACTTGCATTGCAGGAACTTTGCACTGCAGTTCACAGTTTTGACATAAAATTACTGTGGACATGCTGAATCAGTGGTATTTTGTCTCCAGTATATCTTTTGGCCCCAAGAGCAACCCAAAATGTGTTTGTGAGCAGCAATAAGGACTGGTTTGTTCTCTTCTCTTTTTATAATACTGCATTACTTAAGGTGTTCTTCTACTTTCTTTTTCTTTCAATGTCAAGAATTTTATTTTAATAGGACTTATGAAATCTGGAGACTTATGGAAGATTACTAAATCTGCCAGAAGTTTATAAGGCTCATGAAGAGTATATGAGATTATACATAAACTCTTCTTCACTTTTTGAATCTGCTTGTTCGATGATGTGAAACTTCATTCCCTAGAAAAGAGATTTTCTGGTCAGGAAGGCAGGATGGTGGGCATATTTTTCAAATTTTTCCTGAAGATAATTAGTCTAACTGTCTTTGAAGTGTGTTGCCTAATTACACACAGAATTACACACAGAATTAATAAGGTTGGAAAAGACCATGGAGATCATCAAGTCCAACCTTTAGCTAGGTTAACAACCTACCCAACATCAGTCTAACATCTATACCATCTAAATCATTTAAACCATCTAAACCATCCCACTAAGTTCATCATCTAACCTATCCTTAAACACATCCAGGGACGGTGACTCCACCACCTCCCTGGGAAGCCCGTTCCAGTGGGAGATCACTCTCACTGTGAAAAAGTTTCTCCTGATATCCAAGCTAAACCTCCCCTAATGTGGGTCTATTCTTCAATACTGTGTGTTTTGAAGGGGTTGTTTTGTGTATTTGCTATAGGTTGGTTCAGTAAGGCAGATTTGTAAATCACTGTATTTGTGTCACTTTGTATCATATTTTGTGTATTTCGGAATTTAACATCATTTAGTAAAGTCTGCTTGTCATTGGAATGAAGAGTGGTTTTGGTCAGGACAAGTATGGATGTAGGAGGGGGCAGGAAGTTTCCAGAGACTTTTTGAAGGCACATAATGGCTTTTCCTATCACCTTTGTTAGTGAAGCCTACAAGGCTTTGCAGGGTTTCTTTGGGCAGCTGCATGGAGGACAAGTATTGTTCTCTATTTACTCTGTTAAATCACATGAAGAGAACAAGAGATAATCTTTGAGTTCTTACTCTAGACCTTCTGAAAACAGCATTCTTCTGGGTATGAGTATTTGGGATTTTGATATCCTTCCTGAAGGATAAGCTTGATCCTTCCTAAAGAGTAAGCTGTGACCTGTATACTGTCCTTGTAGGTTTAATCTGTGCTGAACTTCTTGGAGAGATTCTTTGAGGACCACTTTGCTCCATCCTCCCCATTGCCCTTGGTACTGTTTGCCTTGCTCACCTCGATCCCAGTGACATTTGTAATGCAGCCCTTTGGATGGCTCTGCAGTCAGGGTGTTCAGAGAATGCCTATAGTGTGTCCAGAGAGTAGTGCAGTAGCCAGTCACAACACGAACTGCGAGTGCAGCACATGGAATCATGCTCTGCTGAGGAGTCTCACCTGTAAATTTATGTGAATACACATAGTATTTCTTTTTTTCCTGATCATCTCCCATGTTTTTGCCAATCGTGTAGTATTGGGTATACAAAGAATGGAGAGACTATGAGTTAGTGCTAGTTTATTAGCTAGGTTCGTGCACATAACAGGTTCATGTTTACAAAGCCAATTTGAGAATCAAATGTAGTATCAAGTGTGGTGCCAAGATGAGTCTATGGCAACAGGAGACTAATTCACTGTAACGTGTTCGTACGTAAAGCTGCACCGAGTGCACATTAATAAAACACATTCGTAGAGGGCTGGTGTCGCACTGCAAGATGTTTGTCAGGTTGTTTTCATTGGCCTGACAGAGCTCCAGTACGAAAGGTACCGAGTGTGGACAGACTCTGTAATGAACTTGCATACCAAATCATCTGCCAGAACCCTGGTCAGCTGGGAACAGACTTGCTGACAGACATGAGACTCCTGGTATAGCCATGCGGTGCTTTATCTTTTATTTAAAACTCAGTTGGCTCCTTGTTCTTTAAGTTTAATAGAGATGTAGTCTCTATTGCCACAATGTCAATTTTGCTGTAGTTTATCATGCAGAATGTCGAATGCTGGATGCCTTCCTCTGTGGAAAAGATGCATTAGGAGCCTTGGAAAACTCAGCAATGCTCCAAACAAATTTTGATTCACTTACAAAAGGAGTCTCTCACAGTTTTTATGGTCTCAAACAAAGAACATTTTGGTGAAATAAACTGTTATATGTGAAAATTACAACAGAATTTATAATGATTAGACAGCCTTGGTGCAGTGCTAGGAAGTTGTTGCTAATTAATCCTTATATTTTATTATGATGGATCTTGTGTAGAAAAGAAAACAACCTCTAGCATTTTGTATATTTTAGTCTTTCAGTTATTTCTTGGATTAGAAACAGAAATCTGTTCTGTCAGCCCCTTGTCTTATATAGTATTTGTTCTTAAACAGGCATTAAAAATCAAGTGAATTAAAAACAAGCAACAGTTTTTTTCATTTAGAGCTGATCAAAATTTTAAATTTCTATTTTTCAGGGATCATTAATACTTTGAAATGCAATTTTGTGTCACTAAAATGTATTGCAAACAAATTCTAAGATGCCATGTTTTGGTTTTATGTTCTTTCATGACATAGTGAGAGATGCATGTTGTGATCCTGCTATGCTGATGATTTTGCTCTGACATAATGGGAGTGATCTATTTATTTTTTGAAAGCATGACAGTCTGTCATTGCAACATACAATGGATATCAATACTGAATGTCAGTCTTTCTATTAGACTGTTAGCTACTGCCATATCATTATGACTTTTCCTATAATGAGCAAAACATGACAATTGATGATAAAAGAAAATCTCAGCAAGCAACCAAGCACTTGATGCAAAATAAAAGTATTGTCTTCTTTGAAAAAAGATTTTCTTAAATTTTGGCAGATTGGTTTTCTTCTTCTGTTTGAAAAGTGGTTTTGACAAAAGCTTGGTATTATGTTAGCAGCATGTATTAGAAATAGACCTGAAAGAGATCTTCATGCATTTCTTTCCCAGCAGAGGATGGATCACTGTCTGCCTTCCTCTCCATTCTTCTAATTCTTTGTCCAGGTAACATGAATTTAAGTTTAGATTTTCATTCCAATTTGGAGGTGCCATAGCTGTAAGGCTTTCTCTAGAAATCTGAATTGTTTCTTATTAAAAAAAAGTCAAGCTCTGCAGTATCCACTGCTGATAAGCTTTCCAAGCTGTGACAGGATTGCTCTGTCCTCAGTTGTGCTTTGTGAAATGCATTGCATTTTGGGTTCCTATCTCACAGATTTCTGGCAGGGTTCTCATAATGGTGAAGTTGAGCAGATTTCAAGGAGCCACGAGTGTATTGTGGGGAAAGTGATGGGTAGGGTGTTTGATCGGCATTAACTATAATGCCAGCAAACCTTTAACTTAGCTGCCATTAATTCAGCCCGACTGAAATAGCATTTAGAGTTAATGAAACTAGTTTTAACAGTATCTGCAATGCTTTCTGTGTGTGAACGTGTGACATTTTACAAGTACATTGCAAAGACTAAATTGATTCTTAGAAGAATACATTTCTCTAGTGCAGACAAGACCTAATAGATCTTTTTCCTAGATAGCAGACTTAACTTTTTCTTAATTTTCTCTCTTGATTAAAATCCTGAATGGGGTGAGGTTTCTACTAAATGTCTGCTCAAAACAAGCTTAGAGAAAATGGAATGTCAGCCTTAAAAATGTCACTTTAATATGGTTTGACATGATAAGGTCCTAGAAGTCTCCTAACGATATATATGCAAGTATGGAGTGTGTGTGCTTGCTGGATTTGGAATCAGTGTGTGCAGGAATGTATATTCAAAAAATATTGATGACACTATGCTGTGGAGAGTGCCTGGAATAAGGAGCACTGGCAAAACAAAAGAAAGGGATACTGACTGGCAAACTGAAGATACAGAATTGGATGAAAGGCAACTGAATATTCAGTATGGAAGGTTAAAAAGTATCTGTCTGCTGGGGCAAAGAAGCAGATCCCCTCTTAGAGGGGAAAAAAGCAGTTCTCATAAAAAATTTGATTATTGATACTTAGATTTCATAAGGAAAATAGTGCAATTCTAAGAGATATTTATGATTTTAGCTGTGAAATAGAAACAATTTCCTTTGTTTCTCTGTATATGGGCACAAACACTTACATTATTCTAACATTTTTTTATAGTGCTGACTATGTTTTTAGCACAGAAGATATTCTACTTTTGGTAAGTTGATTTTTTTCTATCCATAAAATTCTGCTGACTTTTCCTTTGTGTCTAAATACTTGACTGATGATTGAATTCCATGCATTTATGAGTACTTCAGAAGTCTTATTTAACAATTAGTGTCTGGAAAATCAAGGAAAGGCACATGCATGACATGTGCCACATATTTAAATCACACTTTAAAAAAGCCATCTGTTCAACACTTTGTTTTTAGGGTGTTCTCTGATTTGCAGAGAAGCATACCATTAATATGGAGAGTTCAAAGCCAACTTATATACCTATTAGGCGTAGAGCTAATTTAATTTTTTATATACATATGTGTTTGTGTGTTACCAGATGCCTAAATTTCCAAAACAGTAACAATTTAACCTAAGCACCTGAGGGTGACATTTTGCACCTTGTAAACAAGCTGGTAGAGTCTGGGCAAAGACAATAGAGCTCCGCATCGAGCTGTGGGCAGTAGCCACTCATAAGACTTAAATTTTTTATTTGTGATTTTTGTTCGCACTTATATAATTTGAAATTGGGTAACAATTCTTTGGAATAAGCTATAACCGCTTGTGTGTTTTAATAATACAAGGTTTTGCAATATTGTCCAACAGCTGTTGAATTTATTTTTTATTTTCTTGGCGCAGAGCATGCACATTCCAGTTATACTTTGTATATCTGAAACTGTTATCTAAAACAAGATTATGGCAACCAATTATTCTGTGTTTAATGTTGGTGCGCAAATTCCCCAGGCCACCTAAGCTTGTTTAATATCCCTTTGCAGTGTTTGGACAATGGACTGATGTTATTAGAAACTATGAATCAAAGTTAAATTGAGGGTATGAATCATGTTTAAACTGCAGAACAAAATCATGATGATGTGAAAGTGTGAGTAAGTAAAGGAAACCATAGGATATAATAATTGGAGGTTCTTGCTTAAAGTGGTCTCAGATGAGTTAAATCATCCATGATGAGTGTGAGGCTCACACACAGTTGATCCCTGGCACAAGTTTCAGTTGCACTGCCTTGGTGTGGTGGAGTCTGGGCCTGGTGACTCCACGTTCTGGATGCACCTGTCTGCAGCTTGACTGGTACTGAAGCACCCTGTGGGTCCTGTGCTCTTGCTTCAGATCTGAAAGAGACGTAGAGGTATTGCACAAGTCCCTTGTAGCATAAGATGCTGTCTTTCCTCCTGGAAGACACTTGAGAGGATGATATGGAGAGGTTGTAGGGGTTTACAAGAGAAGCAGTCACTTCTCTTTGTTAGATCAAGAAACAAAAAGGATTTAATGAAATTAAATTTATGCTATTAAGACTTTTGTGAATTTGATCAGTAGAGCTTAGGTTAGAAGAACAGAAATAATTCTTTGTTGGGGCTTAGAAATTACCAATTTTGTTTTCCTTCCAAGGTGGGGTAGGTCATGTTGGAAACACTTCTGTATAAGCCCTAAGTTTTCTTTTCCTGAAACATGCTTTTTGTGTTTTCTGCAGCTGTGGAATGTTTTCTTCTGTTGACTAGTAGTAAGGAATGTCTTTGTTCCTGCTCCTACTAGACTGAATGTTTTTAATGTCCCAGTGTCTTTTGAGAAAGTGTTTTGGTAAGAGTTGGTTTGAGCCTAGCTAAATATGAAAATGTATACATATTTGAATATGCACAGGGACATCTTCAAATACTAAGCTAGCAGTCCCAGAGCAGCAGGATAGATGTATCTCTGCATCTGCCTGGATATGTCTCTCTCTGCATCGAGTTATGGATGCCCCATGTAGATGCATATTGGTGTAATGAGGTTTTTTCTGAACAGCACAGGCCAAGTCCAAACTGAACTATTTGTTGTATCAGAGTGCCACTAAACAATATGGGAAATGTTTAATGCAAAAGCATGTGAGTTTTTCTTGTAAAACACTAACTCCAAGAAGTACAGGGAAGAGCAGTGAGAAATTTAAAATAAAGATGCTAAGTGTAATACAAAGCCGTACATCTCTTAAACAATAAAACTTCCCTCACACAATCTGTGTGTTATTGGATTTTGTGATTTTCAGTTGAACTTTGATGCATGTGCGCTGATGTCTATGCAGAATCTTTTCAGTAATCTGTATTGTTATCACTATGTTGATTTTAAAGTGTTAACTCACTGCACACTTTGAGCAACTGCATGATAAACAAGCCTTGTTACTTGTCTTTAACTTAGACTTCATGTGCAAACTTGAATACCTTATTCATATAAGGTCTGACCTTTTCTACAGTTGCAAACAAGCCTCCAAATAAACCTTGAATTATTAAACCAACCTTTATGTGAATGTAATGCAGTTCTCATACTATTTTATATTTCTTTATCTTCCATGCTAGTGTTACAGAAGTGCGTTCAAATGGCAAATCTGTCCTTCATGAGCAAAATAGGTTTATCTTTTCCTAATTAGGCAAAAAAATCAGTCTAAAGCTTTTGTTTGAGCAGAACTGAGATCCTGTAATAAACATTATGGGCGTAGAAGAGACTTCCATTCACTTGTTAATAGGCATATAAGGGTCTGTTTCAAGTCATATTACAGAACTACTACTATAATAAACACTGGAGATTGTCTTCTATAATAATAACATCAATCTTGTCATGTTCTACTAACTGCATTGTTTCTGTTTAATTGTGTGCATGTGTGACCCAAATATTGTCAGGTTGCAGTGGTGTGTGTATTTTTATTTGCATTGTATTAGCAATTCATGATAAGAAGGTGAAACCGACAGTCATGGGCTGAGGAGCTGTTATGCCAAGCATAACTTTATCTTTCTTTAAAGGCATCCATTCTCTGGGTTAGTAGTCAGCCTCATGAATTCCCAAGCTTGAATTGCTACAGATCACAAATGGGACTTTGGGTTTTGCAGGGAGAAGAAAAAAGACTGTAGAGATCAGTAAGTGGGAGTGAATGTGTGAGGATGGACATGCATATTCTGTCCTAGAAAGTAGATTTGATGGGAATTTTGGTTGGGGAAAAAGAAAAACCCCATTTCGACTTAGCATTTTAAGCTTCCCTTAAATGCCTGTGTGAAGCATATTTGCAGCTGTTCCTGTTGAATAGTGCAAAAGTTTGACTTGTGTGGTTTTTCAGTGGCATTCAGAAGATTTCTGTGCCTTCTCTAAAGTGTGCTGCATTCACTTGTGGGTATGGCACATGCACAGGAATGGAGATGGCCTTGATTTATGCTGCCTCACTGCATGCATCTTCTTGCTTAAGTCAAGGTTTCCAATTTAGGGAGTCAGCCAATCTCCTGAATGTAAAGGCAGAAAGTGCAAGAGAAAAATGATGGTTAATGTTTCCTAGGTTGCCATAACTTCTGTTAGAGGCCCTAAGAGTTGAGATACTTAGTTCCTTTTAAGAGAACATTGGAAAGTTTGGGACAGGATTCGCGAAATACGGAGATGTTAGCTACAGCTAGTGAAGGATGTGAGAAGGAGCTATGTATAGCTGTTTGTTTACTGTAATGTGCAGTAACATGAACCAAAATACCTCAAGTGTGGGGAACTTGTTACAGAAACCATTCTAGGTATTTTACAGATTTTTTTTTTGTGAGTATTTTTTATCTGTAGTGTTAATAAGTTTATTGTAGATTTTTTATGTTCTTCCCTTTTCAGTTTTACATGAATTTATTTTACTGTTTTTAGTGAACTGTATTGTAAGTCATACAGAATATGCGGTATCACTGAGGTAATGTTTACTGAAATCTGAATTTTTGCCTGCCGTGCTGCTTTTTACTTTCTTGTTGTGAACCTTAGTGGTGTATTAAAATGTTTGCATTTATTTTACCTCAGATTTTGATGCATTTCAGTGAGTTGACAACCCTTAAATTATTGTAATAGGAGGCACACAAAAGGAATCCAGTGTTTTGAAGGAGACTACTTTAGTGTTTCTCACAGAAACGCTTGAGAATATACAAGAAATTCTGTTCCAAAACTATAATTCTAGGCTTGTCATTATTGCTTGTCTAGGCAATAATTCTAGGCCTGTCATTATAGAAAGGCACCTTCACACATCCTTAATTTCTGTAACTAGTTTTAATAATTTCCCTGGGACCATCCTGAAAATAGACCTTTTCTCAGTTATGTCCTGGTTATGCAGGTCAAATTGATTTATTTTTTGCTATCACTTTTTTTTGTTTGATCTGGATAAGCGTACATAAACATAAAATTATGGGTATTGAGCTGTACCTAGCATTTTATGTTCTTTCCCATGCTGCTTCTTCCTTTTTCAGGGGACAAACTGTAGAAACAACCTGATGCATACTTTACTTTCTGGACATTGTACTATATCATTCCAGTTTGAGATTACAGAAACTTTGTCAATTCCGAGACTTGTTCAGCTTGTAATAATGTTGTGTAGAACTCTACATTAAATTATTCTGTGGCTCGTTAATTACACCTACACTTTAAAGGGAGAGGGAGAGTGTTATTGAGGAGATGAGAGATTTCAGGTGCTTTTTGTACTTTGCGGTCAGTTCTAAAACCAGTGTGAAACTTGGATTTGCATGCATCATGGTTTTTGCCTTCAGGGATTATAAAATTAGAGTGGTGATGTGTACATGTGTCTCTCTCTCTATTTTCTATGCTTTATGAGAACTTACATGTTACTGACTTAAAATAATGTAGTTGAAACTACATGGAACGGTCGTGTTTTTCTGAAAATTAATTAGGAAATGCAAAAACTCCCATTCCATGCGTGCAAACAAAAGATGTGTGTTTGGAGCCAATGGGTATGTATCTGTACTAAAGTTTTTATACTGTCTTTACTCAAACCTTTTGACTGTATTTGAATCATCATCTTCTAATTTCTGCTTTCTTGTAAGTAATTTACATAATGCTGCTGCTCACTTAAAATGAGCTCGTTCTAAGGACTGATATAATGTGTTTTGCTAATCTAGGTTCTTTCATTCAAGGAGATCAGAGTGGTTTGCAAATGCTCATAATTCTGTCCTCATTCTGTGAGTTAAAATGTACTGCGGCCATCTCATCTTCATAAAAATTTGAGAAATTTGAGAATTTGTTCAACATATTAAAGGAAGGTTGTAGCAGAACTATGAAACTCAGATATTTTTATCCTGGCACTTGCATTTTTTCTTTGTTTTTTTTTGTTTTTTTTTGGTCTTAATTTCTTAGCTTGTACAGTAAAGACTCTTGGTGAAAACTTTTGCCTTTGCCGAAGGCAAAAGGACTAGGGCTTCATTTGAAAACATAGGAATTACACAGGATTACACACAGAATTAACAAGGTTGGAAAAGACCGTAGAGATCATTAAGTCCTACCTTTTACCTAACTTAACAACCTATCCGGAGAAGTTCTATTGCCAACTGGGGCAACCTGCAGTAGTCTGTAAAAAAATACCCTTTTGCTCACAAAGAGAGTGAACTTCAGATTTTTTATTTTTTTTTTAAGTCACTAAGTCCTAAAGATGCTTCAATTGTATTAAACCCACTTATGTCAAACTATATCTTTTTGCTGCTTGCAAGAACTTGTCTGACAATGGTTGTTGCAAGTTACTGCTGCTTTTGTCTTCCTATATTTTAGTTTCAGACTCAGCCTTAATCTCCTTCTGGAACATTTAGGCATTTTCCATTTGTCTGCCCATGGACATTAATTCCTTAGACAGCTTTAGGGTTTCTACAAAATCAAGTGATGTAAATTGAAGCAGTGTCTTTTGCCATTTCCATGTTAAGTATCTGTTTGGATGTGTGGCTGCTGATATTTTATCTTGTTCTTGAACAACTTTATATTCCAAACTTAATTTATTATCTAGCTAAGATACAGTGAGTGCAATATGGTATCTGTCACCTTTGGCAACATGGGCTTTGAGTAGGTACAGGGATTTACATCAGAGAAAATGTCTTAATACTTGTATGTCGAAACTTTCTTCTCCTAGGAGAAGTTATTTTAAAGCACAGAAGAAGCTAAGGGATGTCTTTTCTGATTTCTGTCTAGAGATCCTTGGTAACTTTTCTTAAGTTACTCTAGGGTATCCAGGAATGTTTTCAAAAATCACCTTTCTTTTTGCTTTAATCATTATATTTTTGTTCCCTCTGTTAAGAGAGGTTTTTTTTGTTGATTATTTACAATCTGTATTAGGAATATGCATACAGGCCATGCCCAAAGACTTTTGTGGAACACTGTATCTGTCTTCGAAGTATTTGGAGTATGCTTTTTTAGTTTTTCTTTGTATATAAATTTTTGCATCCTTTCAAGGATTGGGAATCATTGATTCCTTCCCTCCTGCCCAGGGAAGGAAAGAAAAGACTTGTGTGCCTGTGAAGAGGTTTGTGACCCAGCCTGCATGGTTGGTGGGAGGTGCACAGATTTGTGTTTGAGCTGTAATTATGTGGTGGGAGAATTGATCAAGTGGATAATGCTAGGGCACTTTTCCTTACTTACCTCTCAGAGGGGAAACTACTGTTGGCAGACAGATTTGGGCAAGATCCAGGCCTAGCAGACAACCTAAACTGGAGGGATCTAATGGGGCATTTCTCAAATACAGAAGTCCCAGCATGGCATATGGAGAGATGCAGTGGTTTGGGGATATGTAGACAGTGAAAGATATGGAAAATGTGAATTCTCTTTTAAAACTGGAAGCAAATTATCAGCAGGATTTCTTCTCAATATCAGAGCTTAGGAGTGATTGTGTTGTTGTGGCCCTCACATGAGCAGGCAGCCAGCTAGCTGTGGATGAAGAGTGATCAGAGCAGTAGTCTTTCCTTGACATCAGGGGAAGGACCTTCTAGTTGTTAAAAGTTGCTTGTGTGGAGATTGCAAATGAATTCCTCTCTGTTTTTACTCAAACACATGAGGATGAAATTTCTGGCACAGAGTTGGAGCTTTTGGGAGTGTTTTAGAGTTCAAGTGAAAATATGCCTGAATTCTTTCGTTACCATCTTATCTGTGCTAATGCTGAGGAGGATGGCATCCAACAGACTCCTTTCAAGTAATGGCATCCCTTTGGTTTTTAGTGCCAAAGCTGTATCTTCCTGATTAAGACTGACATTGGTGAACTTACAGCCAATCTTGTTTTGGAAAGGGGAGTGACACCTGAATATGCGTAGGATGAAGAGTTGTTCTCTGTGCAGTGACAGGTGCAGGAGGGTTGACAGTTACTGTGCCATCAGCCTTTCTGTGTAGGTTTTTAATTAAAGAAATAGCAAAGCACCAGAGGTGAGGAATTACTTGGGGGGGAAATAATGTTTCTGTTGCCCTGGTTAAAAGTATAGTTCGTTTGCCACAGGTATAATCAACACTTATTAACAACCTGCGTTGTATGCTAGAGGCAGGATGTTCTGTTCAAAGGTGCTTTTTTTTTTTTTCTGTTTTGTTTAAAGTAGTCAGTTAAACTGAAATATCGGTTTTGAGGTTAATAGGGGAAGATGTGACCTTTCTATTGGTAAATTAAGAATAAATGTGACCTGAGTGATATCTTATCCCTCTTCAAAAAGACTTTCCATACTTTCCACCTAAACTTCCCTTCACAGATGACTGTTAGGAAAGTAAATGAAGGTATTATATTTTAAACTTGTCCCACCTGTAATTTTCAAGATCGTTTAAGAGGATAATCTTTATTGTTCTTTGTCTAATCATTAAAGGTGAAGGTCACAGTTCAGGAAATTCTACTAAACTTCAGACAGTCATACTTTAACTTGCATCCATCCTTACTTTGAGCCAAATCTCAGTTATCTACTAAAGCTTCATTCCCATATTGTGTATCTTGATCTCTCAGTGTGGGAGATTCTTTTCTTAATGAGCAGCTTCAACATTATTGCTTTGGATGATGATAACTTTTTGAAACTCAAAAAGGAAACTCTGATGTTCATCCCACCCTGAGGTTGGGACCTGTGTGTACTTCACTCAGATAGATTCTCTCATCAGACAGGGTTCAGCTTTGTATTGCAGTAATCTCAACAAAGATGTGTAAGGCATTATTTCCTCTGTGTCTTGTCAGACACACTTAAGATTATCCGTGTCTTCCTGCATCAGGTAATACAAACATTACCCCCATGAGATGCTACATTTATGAAACAGAGTTCCTCTTTTAAAAATGAAGAGAGTAGAAGTAGATTATAATATGGCAGTATTAAATTTAGAAAAAATACAGACTAAATACAGTTGGGAAAAATAGTCTGAAGTTGTGTAGTAGGCATGTACTGTTAAACATTTTAGAATCAGAAGTTCTAAGCCCTTCAGGGTTATTAAAGTCTGTAGCCTGAAATGTGTCAAAATACCCCAAACTCATTGATGCTGCTTAGGACAGATCTTCTTAGTCTGAGTTTGAATTTCTTTTCATATTTTTGGTATTTGTGACATCTCAATTTAACAGGAAGGGAGCACCCAAGAGTAATAAATGCTTGTGGTTGGAAGGAAGGACAAAAGTCGTAGGGTCCACAAACAATCACAAAGTTTTGTTAGTAAATTTTTTGTTAGTGACTTACACTAGACATGGAAATTGTTGTGTTAGTTTCTGACCTCTATAAGCACATAGCAATTGGTTTTGGATAAAGGAGCATGTTAAAAGGGAAGAGAGCAAGGAAGAAGAGAATTAAAGAGGGAGAGAATAAAAGGAAGACAGAGAAAAAGAGAGAACACCTGGCCTAGCTACACTGCTGATCCAGCTGATGGGTGTCCAGAGTCCTGGGGCACACACGTGCCTGGGCTTTGTTGAGGAACCTTTTTCTAGAAAAGTTTTCCCTGTCCTGGAGGTGTCTTGCTTACTGTGTATTTTATAGTTATCTCGCACAGTATGTTCTCCCAGACCTTTCTGGAAATGAGTTGGAGGCTTCAGGGGTCTTTGGTTGTCTTAACCCTCCCACCCTGCCCCATCCCCCCAGCCCATCCCTGGCTCTTGACCTCATTCCTGTGCTTATGCTGTGTTGTTCTTATCTCCAGGAGCCACAACAAGGGTGTTTGTCCCAGAAGAGTGCTGGGACACTACCTTCGTATGACCCCTTCTCCAGCCATGCCTTGTTCTCTTACATGGT
Source organism: Serilophus lunatus (assembly GCA_013399895.1). Lineage (NCBI taxonomy): Eukaryota > Metazoa > Chordata > Aves > Passeriformes > Eurylaimidae > Serilophus > Serilophus lunatus. Next base: position 333,243 of record VXBA01000387.1, read on the forward strand.
GGGTTAACACCGGTCCTTGGTTACTACGAACAATTCTTACCTCTTGTAACCAACAATCCTTGATTGGCTGCACAACCATCTGGCTACTAGTGTTTGAGGCATACACATTAGCCCCTTCTGGGATTCTGTGATGTTGCTTATGTTCCTGGCTCAGTTAAGTGTTGCAGAACTCATGGGTGAATTCTGCATTTTAGAAGTAACTTCAAATGAGATGACTACGCTTTTGAAAAACCAAACAAAAAAACCAACAGAGATGTTCTTAACAGAATGCACAAAGATAGCAGAAATCCAGTACAACTGACAAAGGTGTAAGCCTGAAATATGTGGGAGACATTAGTCACTAATCATGTTTATTGGCTGGGAACTTACAGGACAGATGGGGCAAGACCATTTACAAGAACATGTAGTGACAGGATAAGGGAGAATGGGTTCAAATTCAGAGTGAGTCGGTGTAGATAAGATACTAGGAAAAATTCACCATGGGAGTAATAAGACCCTGGCACAAAGAAGCTGTCAATGCCCCACCCCTGTAAGTGTTCAAGGCCAAGTGGGATGGGGCTCTGAGCAACCTGGTTTAGTTAAGGGTATCCCTGCTTATGACAGGGGTTTGGAGATGGGGGATCTTTAGGTTCCCCTTCTAAGCTGAGCCATTCTGTGTTTCTGTAACTGGGCTGAGAATGGGCAGTGTTTACGGCAGGAAAGAGCAAATTTTTGGGGCATCCAAGGAAGTACCATGTTTATGGATGAGAGAAGGTCATCCTCTCTTGCTCTGTGGAAATATCTGGAAAAGGCTCTTCACCTCTTAATTTTTTTTATTATTCCCAAAGTTCACAGTTGTGGTGAACAAACAGATAAAATAAAAGGCAGAGGAAAAGGGTAGAGAGGAGATGGACTCACAAAAATAATAGGACGAGTAGGCGTTTTTATCCTGTCAGGATAGCAATTACAGCTCTGTGGGCTGTTGTTGGTTTGCAATTTACTGTATGCATTCAGGGAGAAGAGAATTTCTGATCTTTATAATTTAGAATCATGATGGTGATTAGCCGCAGAAGAAATCAATACGTTTCATGTTCAAATTGAGTTTACAAACTTGATTATTACACCCCCTACTTGAGATTTATTTTCTAAGCCGATTGGAATATTCTGCTAAAGCACTGCTTGCTCCTTGTTGTAGCTATGTGAGCTATACTGAGCATGACACACTGGAGATCTCTGATCTAATGCCTCGTTTCACTGAAAACATTCAAAGTGCTGGTGTTTTATCTCTGCAGCCTTACACTACTTGGTTCAAATATGACTTGCTTGGAACTGTATTTATGCTTTTGTGTTAGTTGGTGTGCATTTACAGTGTTTTGCAATGGCTCTTTGCCATCCAAAGATCTTGCAAGTCAAGATAATTAAAAATGATGACTTCATAGATGAGCTTGTAGGGTAAGCATTAATAAGGAGGGTAAGCTGATGTTAATGCCTGTGCAGAACACCTTTGAAAACAGATACACTTTGTCTTTGAAGTCCAAAGAGGAATGGGAGTAAAGGCTGAAAATATGCAAGGTAGAAAAGTAAAGCACTGAAGTGATAAGAAAAGGTGGAGAAGCCAAGAAATGGCAGCTGAGACATGGACGCAATCAGGACTGAGCATTAGATCAAACTAAAATAGTGTAGGTGACTGAATTTGGGGTAGGTTTGGGGAATCTCATCCACAGAAGATACAAACTTCAGCAGTTGTTTAATGATCGTGATGAGGAAAGAGATAAGGCGGAGAATTTACTGCAAAGACCACATTCAAGTGTAAATTATTTGGAGCAAGTACAGTTTTTCCATGCTGTGTCTGAAGGCAGTAGATACTTAGAGTAATACAGGTAGTGAACAGTATTAAAAGTTTACCTGAATCTGACTTTCTAGTAAAAGTGTGAATAGGATGGTGCAAATCTGAGTTAGATGACTGTGACAAAAAAAAAAACAAAAGGTGGTGAAAACAATTGCATCAAACAGGCAAACCCTATGGAGTAAAATGCTCAATAACAAGCCTATAGTGGTATGAGGTCCCCAAGAGTTACAGAAATGGGAGAACAATTGCATGTCTTGTGGTTCCAATTAAAAATTTACAAATTGAAGAGGACATTACAGATTTAAAACAACGGAGAACACAGCAAGCCGAATGTATTACAGAGACCTGCTGAGGGAAAAGTGATTTGATTTTGATTGTCCTCCTGACTTGTGACATTTTTGGAAACAAAGAGATGACAGAATGAGGTACCAGGACTGCGTGCTGTATTTAAGGATGCAGGAAGTTCATACAGGAAGAGTGTTCTGTTTCACTGAACCAAAGGAAAGGTTTTAGTGACCAAGGCCAGCCTATTGTTGGAAAATTAGAAGAAAAGTTATCTAAACCAGCTCAATGATACTAAGTAGTCATAAGAAATAGAAATCAGAATTGCAAAGGCCTCTATTGCACCAGTATGGCCTTTCATAGCTGCAGTATTTCAATTTCTTTGTTAAGCACATGCAGATTTTTTAAGTCTTTCCCCATACTGTTAAAGTAATTAGCCTGACATAAGTCATCTTATTTATATTTTTTGAAGCTGGACTAAGTCACAGGATCTATTTTTTTTTTTTAATTCAAAGTGCTTCAGGCTTGCCAGGCCCTTTCACTTAAAATTGCAGTACAGAGTAGATGAAACTTAAAAATATTTTGGATAGTTGCTTGGAGCTGAACTTCGAATAAAATTTTGTGGCTTCAAAGCTTTGTCATTCCTGACAATCTTTGTGCCTGTAGAACTGACTGCATCAGTAATTTTTTTAATTTGATATTTCAGCTATGGTATAGTTCTTAACTCTTTTTCTGTAGTGTTATTCTCTGTTGGCCAAAAGGCTTTTTTAAGCAACTATCTTGTAACTATGTTGTATTTGACATGGAAAGGTGCTGTGCAAAAAGAGGGAAGCTGGAGCTTTGCATCATCTACAGAATAAGCCTGGGATGCTGCTTTGCTGTCTTTTAACAAAGTCCTTGTTTTATATCAAACCTATAGTATGTTTTCCTAAAATGTTAATATGCTGTGAGTTTATTTAGACTTTGGTTTCTCACTCCTCTAATACCTCTGATGGTATGGAATCTGTGAATCCGTGAGGGCTGCATGCCTGGCTTATGGAGTGAAGAGTAATGCTCCAACTTTTCAGAAATACGTTTGCAGGGGATGAGGGGATCCTACTGACACATGGGGAGATGTGGTGAGGAGGAAATACATTATTCAGATTAGGAACCCAAGAGCATGTGATGGGGAAGGACGTGTGGCTGGTTAAATCTCTTTGGAAGGCTGGTGAAAAGCAGAACAATGTAACATCCAGTTGAGCATGATGTGGCTAAATAATATCTCTGAACGTGCTGTTAAGCTAAGACTCCTCCAAGGAGAAGCTGGGCTATGGGACTTACTGGAAGATAGAAAGGTTATACATTTCCATTCTTATAGATAGGTTGAGAATTGCTGTTCTTAGGTGTACAAAATAAAGGCTGGAGTTTGGCTCCAGACTTTTCTTCAATCTGGTTTTGAAATGATGTTCTGATGTACACAGCTCTCTGTTTTTACTGTAGAATTCTTCTTGGGTTCTCTCTGTCCTGACTCCAAAGTATTTATTTCCTCTAATTACTTTACTCAGAAGAATGTGTTAAGGTATGAAGCCCTTTCTGCTGTTTCAGATAGTTTCTTGCTAAATTTCATACAGCGATGTTGGTAAGACTTGTGTGTTTGTGTATTTTCTCTTTAAATAGCTAGAAATTATACATAAATTTCTCAGTATGTATTTTGGAAAAATTTCTCTTTGTCTGATGGAATTACCTGTAACTTTGAGGCAGCCTCAGTGGATTTAGCTTGAATTAATTATAAAATTGCTATCAAAAAATCACGTGTACAATATTTAATTTTGTTGAGTATGTCTAGGCTTGGGTTTGTGTGTGGCATTTTGTTTGGCTTTTTCTTTTACCTTGTAGAAACAGTTTATTTAAAACATTGTGTTTGTGAGGACTGTGGAAAACCATAAATACAGATGGAAAAGGAACCAGAAAGGGAACCAGGAAAGTTTGTGTGTGTGTGTGGTTTTTTTTTGTTTTGGTTTGGTTTTTTTTGTTTTGTTTTGTTTTTTGTTTGTTTTGTTTTGTTTTTTTTCTTCTGAAATGATGATCCACGAGATGATAGCTGCAGAAGAGAACAGTCTGGGTGACCATTCCTGAATCTCGTTTTTCAGAGCCAGAGCTGTGTTGCCTCCCTGTGTGGACGCGAGATGGCAGCATTGGACAGAGAGTGCGGTGTCCAGGTACCCAGGGCTCGAATGCTGGCTTTGGGGTTTCTTTTGTTCTCCTCTTTCCCCTCTTTTCTTTTATTTCTTCATGATGTGCAGTAGCCAGGAGCTCCAAATTTGGACAAACTACAGATTTCATCCATCGCTTGTAACGCTAATGTGTGAAAGGGGCTGTGTTTGGTCACGGTGCAGTGTGCTAAGAAATTGTTCTGAGGAGTGAAAACAAAATTTCTTTGCAGAAGGGTGCAGAGTGAGGGGAGATACTGCTTTCTCGCTTGAGTCAGGAAGGTTCTTTCTTATCCCAAGCCACATATATCTGTCCTTCCACTACTTACTTACAATACAAAATGTCATCTGGAAAAAAAAAATTAGTTATAATGTAGCGGCAAAACTGTTGCCTGGAGAGTGTGCCTGCTGAGAGCCAGGCGCAATTTGGAAACAGTAATAAGTTTCCCTTGATAGGATTATTTTCACTCTGCTTTAAGGGGGAGAGAGGATGGAGAAGTGTTTGTTCCTAATGGGAATGCCCTTGAAAGAACAAGTAGACGCAATCAAGGGAAAAATATACATATTATGCACTTAAGATTGCAGTTCTTCTACAGACTAGAATAGATTCCTGTTAAATTAGAAAAGAGGTGGGTTATGTGCCTAAGTTCAGTGCAGCAGTACCAGCCCTGCAGCAAATGTCAGCATCTCAGCTGTGATGAGTGTTGTTTAGTGTTTGTGGCGTGAGATTATTTTAGGGTAATTACTCAGTGGCTTCATTTATTTAGCTGGAAATGCAAGATACCAAATTCATAATATCCTTAATGCAGAGAATGTGCTAGACACATTTTTTTTTTTCTTTAATACAATCCTGCCTGTTGTAATTAAGGTCTCATCAGCTCTTTGGGCACCAAAATAAAAAACCTTTACCTGCACTGTTCTACTCTGAATGTTAAAAGTCACCTTTTGTTTTTGCTGCCTCCTCTGACAGTACCCCATCCCTCCTGCCTTAAGGAAGCTGAATAAAAAACTGTTGTCCATTTTTGGTGTTCTGTAACTAAGTTGGCTGCAAGTATGAGAAAATTCTTTTGATATCCTTAGTTTTACAGTTATAATTATGGGTGGGATTTTTTGTATGTAGAGCACTTGGGATAGTTCCTTTTGTTCTTTGGAAGTATGTAGACACCAAAGTGATAGGCTTTAGAAATGGTTTAGAAGCCATGAAATATCAACTTGTCCCTTCAAAAAGAGCTCAGGTAGATCCAAAGAGGGATAAAACTGCAGGTGGGAATTGTCCTCCTCCAAGCCACTAAAAGAAAACAAAAAACCAGTGATAAAGTGATTTTTACATGTTTACTACTTGTTCACAGTGTAAATTCCCAACACTGTAGCTTTGACACTGTGAGCATTGCACTGGGCCTGGTGGTAAGGAGTGCTGTAACATTTATGTTTGCTTTTTTGTCACTTAGTTTATACCTTCTTCACTTTAATTCCTGATGAGAGAATCCTTGGTAAATCACGGCTCTGTATTCCAAGTTGCCTATTACATTAGTGTGAGTCTGATGTATAATTCAAGCAAATCAGTAATAAAAGATTTAAGCCTTTGTCAGTGAGGTGTAACGACTTCAGCCAAAGTTCTGACTAGTTCTTCCAATGATGTGCTGATCTGTCTTGTACATTCTACAATACGTGGAAGGTTTTTCCTATGAAAAATAAAATAGGAGAGATCTCTTCCCTGAGTTGAGGGAGGTGGCAACAATACAGGTGTAATCTTAAGGCAGTTATACAGGTTTTTATAGCCCAAAAGAGAGGTGAGTTCTGGTTTTTAGGCTACTTTGAAATTCTGGCATGAGGCACTGGGTGGTCAAATATGATCCATTTTAATCTTGATTACCCTGATATACATAAATCTGCTTCTGCTTTGGATACCTGCTACAGAAGTGCCAGCCTCCATATATTTTATCTGGCATGGTAGTGTGGAGTCTCCCATATTTTTACTGCCACATGCCAGATCGGGATATTCTGTAAACAACTGATTCTGATCACTCCTCTTTTGGGATTGAGGTTCAGAAGTCTGCTCTGAAAAGCACTTATTCTGTTTCTGCAATGCGTTTTCCCTTAATTGGAATTTGTCTGACTCTCCCTTGTTAGATGTGACTGCTCGTAGAATTCTGTCACTGCCTGTATATATTTCTGCAGGATTTTTAGGATTTGGACATTGAAAAGAGTGTGGGGGCATTTTTTCTAAAATCAATAAGGCTGACTGATTTAGAACAGGGTAAATGGAATATTGCTGATATATAATGGACTTGAAGATTTTTTTTTTTCTTTTTGCTGGCATTTGTTTTGAATTTCAATGCAGGTTACAAGAAACGAGAATAACTTGTGAAAGCTTTTTTTGACTAAGGTCCATTTTTGATCAGTCAAGATGTTCTTTCGTGAGTCTTGTTCTATGTTTATGGCTTTATTGTTTGTGAATCTGTTATCTTGGCTCTTGCTAGGAAATAAAATATTACTAGTTCTAGTCTCTTGCTAGGAGAGAAGATTTCTAGTTCTGTGTTTGGGCTCAGACTTCAGCAAAAGTGATAGTCTTTTTTTCAAGGGTGAGTGATTTATGAAGAATTGTGATGATAATTACATAATTTAGCTTTAAAATACTTGTCATTTAAATGATAATATATAGATCTGTTGGATTTGGGTGTAATTTGATGAATTTGGCACCTGGCTTACATGTTACATGAGAGAAGCTACAAGGACAGACATACCACTGACATCAGACAAGCTGGGCAAACATAATAAAAAAAAGCCTAAAACCCCAAACACTAATACTTTTCCAGTGCAGCAGTATACAGACTCACCAGTGTCAATGAATATTGTTCTGCTAGTATATTTCTTATTTCATGCTTCATTTTCTCTTCTCCCAGAGCTAGAAGTGTCATAAAGTGTTTTGCATTATAAGTACTAGGGATATTGTGTAGAGACAGTATTTGCCATGTTCTAAGAAACAGAAGGCACACAGTGAAATCTAAGAAATTGAATAGGCAGTTCCACCTCTACCACTTTCAAAAAGAAATGGGTAAGAAGTAAACATGTGGGCATTGGGAAGAAACTGTATGTTTGTATGTTGATGACCTTTTTCTCCACCTTTTTTCCCCATATGCCAGAACTGAGAGATGCACTTGCTACAGTCAGGTCTGTCCATAGGCTTTGCATATTATTGTTCACAGCAGTTAATGACATTTAGGTTCAGCGTAGCTATTGAGAAGCAGGGAAAAGAAAAAATGCAGTGAAATAGTGGCTCAGCTTCTCTCAAATTGGCTTTAATTGAGCTTTTTGTGATGAAAAGCTAATACTATCTGTTTCCTAGAGATGACTAATTCTGTGTTCCAGTTGTTAGCTGAAGAGATAGAACTGTAGTTAGAGACAGCTTGTACCAAAATGCGGTTACAGGCATTTGGTTGTTTACTAAAGATTTTAAATACATTACATTGTGCTGGAGGGGGAGGAAGAAAAACACCTATTTTTGTTGCAGGTTGTACACTTAGGAGCGACAAATAGGATCACTATAGCTGGTGCTAGACAAATTTTTTTAATGGGGCTGTTTCCTGCTTTAGTTCTTGGAACAGGAAGTAAACATCTGTATCAGAGAGGATTTGCTATTACCACTGATAATTGCAATGATTCTCTTCTATGAAAGCTACTTAACTCCAACAGCATATTTAACTACATATTTTAACATATTTGTATGGCGTGCATACAAATAAGGTCTATTTTCAGTAGTATTCTATACCTCATTTCTGCATTGATCAGCTGTAATACATTCCAAATACTTCTGTATATCATTGAAATGAAAGATTTTACTGCATCTTAAGAATGAACATTTATGCTTCTCACATTTTTTACCAGGGTTTCTTCGATCTAGATACAGTGAGGTGGAGAAAAAGGATAGTCCCAGAGACCAATGGGACAAAATACCAGTGTTCGAAAATGTTTCTTCAGATTGGTAAGCTTATTCAAGTAGAACAAATGGAAGCCAAAAACACAGCTTCCATTAGTAAGTCTGCACTTCATGACTTGCTGAGGCAGAGAACATTAATGGATCTCCTCTGTCTGATTAGCTGTATCTGGAAAAAGTGAGCCTTTCCTGCTGTCGAGTTAGAGGTATGTGTGCTTTAGCAGTCACAAAGGAAATGTGAAGAAGGTGGGCATTTAATAAGGGTCATAATGTTTATTTGTGTATGCCTTATGCTTATAGCTGGGGAATTTCTCTTCTCAGAAGAGTTTCAATTTAGGAAGTGGTGTATTGTGGCAACAGTGCTCTGTTTCACCTTTAGCTTCTTGAACACCAATTAAACTTTAGTATGGGTTGTGTTTTTTTTACCCCTCCATTTTATAACCCTGGAAACTCAGGCAAACTAATGGGCTCAAAACAGTCACATAAGAGTGGATCTCTCTGTGTAGTATAAATGGAAGTGACTCGGTTGGTGAAAAAGCAAAACACAAGAAAAACTTTGTGTCAGTTCCTGCATGGCTGAGTCTGTAGTGAGCTTCAAAGGTCTTGCATCTGAGGAAAGTGATGACATGAAGAAGGTGTTCTGTGTGGAAGATCACGTAGAAATCAAGAGAATTGGAAACGAAGTCAGCAAAGTAATAGTTCTGAAGAAAGCCTTGTATAAGAGAAAAAATAGAAGATAAGTTGGAAACTATGTCCAATATTAAAGGTCTTAGGAACAGAAGGCATGAAGGTGAGCGCTCAAGGAGGAACCAAAAGGAGCAGTTAAGATGATAAATATATGATGATGGCTGTAGCAAGATATGAAGTGAAAGGGAAGCTGGATTTTGTAGGACTGAGTGAGGACCAGTGTATCATGAATTTCTGTATAAGGTACTGGGCAGAGAAACATTACATCTGATGAAATGAGTTACGTCTAGCACTTGTGAAATCTAAGGACATATACTTTTACTGGGGGCAGTTCTGCTATTGCATTTATCATTTTCCTCAGGGGTGTGTACACAGCCCCTTTGATTTGGCACTGATTTCAGTAGAGGCTGCTTTTCTGAGTGGAACTTAGTATCATCAGGCCCGCTATAAGCATCAAGCCTCACTAATAGATCTATTTCTAGCTCTTCTAGTTGTGAAGAAGGTGGCTCTTCCTCTCTCAATCAGTATGCTGCTGAGTTGCATGGCCTATGGCTATGTAGACTGAAAAATATTGAAGAAGTCTGAACTTCAGCATTCTTCTTTGAGAGGTGACTAAAACTCCTTGTCTCTGTCTGTCCATTTCAACACCAGAATTTTCACTGAAAATAAAAACTTGTCCTAAACATAATTCAGAGCCCTGTAATAAAATATGTCATGTGGTTAACCTTTAATACAATGTAGCATTTAAAGAATAGTTTGCATCTTTTGCTGGTAAATTACTACATAAATATTTAGATTAGGTGTGAATAGGAATGTGGCATTATTTATGGATCCATATTTCTCTGGCATTTCAGATACATGGTTGTTTTGCTCCTTAATAAATGCAGACATTAAAAGAACAAGCACACACACCAAGTGCTAATTTTAGAGCTTTGCAGCTCAGGGGAGAAAAATCTCCCCATGTTTTGTTAGATCTGCTTGTTGTCTCCTGTTGCACAGTAGAGAGAAATCATTTAAAACACTTGAAGTTGCATTAAGCTCCTTTATTTCTGATACTTGTCATGGAGTGACATGTCTCACCTGCTACTGCAGATTGGTAGCAGAGCAACCTGTCAGATCTGAAGATGTTTTGGTTCTGCCTGCTCCTTCTCACTTCAGAGGCAGATGTGTTATGGTACAGTTACTGCTTTAATTTTTTCTCTATCTTGCTTCAGTTCTCTCTTACCTTAATCCTTGGAAGGGGAAGGCAAGAATATATGAAATGTCTTACTCATGTCAAAGAGGAAAGTTCAAGTTCCTTTTCTTTTTGGTTTAGCTGCAGATCAGACTCTTAGGGAGGCAGACCACAAAGCTACATCACCAGTATGGAGTACAGCAGTTCAGAAAATGGCCCTGAACACGATGGCACTGCAGGCTGTTGTGGAAGCACTCTGAGGTCTAATCGCATGGGTTTCCATATTTCTGCTGCACAGACAGCTTTGAAGTCCTGTAAATCACATACCTTCTCACTAGCTCACCTTCTCCTATATCAAAGGTGACCTTCCTTGTAGAGTGAACATACAGGGATGATGACACTAAGTTTGTTGATACCTGTAAGCTGTTGAGATACTGCAGTGATAAAGCTTTATGGCTGTTGGAACTGGAGTAAGTTTCCATTTGAGATGGCAAAGGTATGAGTGTTTCTTTGGTCTGTTGAAATTAAGGGAGGTACAGAGCAGCTCTGCTACTAACTGGCCTCTAACTAATTCTGCACTGTAAAAGTTAAGTCTTGGGGGACTGTCACTCCTCTGTGATGTTTATCAATAAGACTATCTGACTGAAATGTTCAGTGCTTTTGTGCCTCAGACTTGGCAGAAGTATCACTTAGGTCCTGTAGGATCTTGTATTCTGCTTCACTGAACCATTCATGAACAGTTTCTTGCTTTCTGTTTTGTGCTTCTGTGAGGAAAGTAGCTCTCTAGATCTTTTTATTTATTTGTATTATGGTCTTTTTTCTGAAAGTCAGTGACTTGTAGTCTAGTGTCCTTGTAATGTGTTCACATACACTGATTTTCTTTCCTATTTGTTGGATGGACACAGGCATTCCTGTATGGCTTGGTGTGCTGATTACCTTCATCATCTGTTGGTCTGGAAAATACCCCTAATTTCTGATTTTCCCAGGCCCTCATTGTCTAAAGTCATCTAAAGTTTTACTTTTCCCCATTTCTGTATTTTGTCTTTGGTTTGATAGCTCAGAAATTTATTATAACCATGGGAATATATTCTACAGGAAGGCTTGTTTGGTTCCTGAGTTGACTAAGCTCTTCTGAGCACCTGTGGTGATCCCTGCATTACTGGCAGTGGCTGTATGCATGGAGTCACCTCGCTGTGATTCTGACAATTTACTTGCAATAAGTAAAGAAATTTGTCAAGGAACTATTTGCTTACTCAAATATTAATCCTGTGAGAGGAGGATATCTAGAAGTATCATTTTCTTGCTGCCAGTAACTGTCTTTATGCAAACTCTTTTCACTATTTTTTCTTCTTATAAGCAGTTTTGAGTTTAGGTTTAGGAATTCCTCTCTTCAGGAGTAACAGCCCTCCAACACTGATATCCTCAAGGCTAACACTTAGCAGTGTTTCTCTAAGGTAAATGGAGAACTATATTGGGCGGAGGCGGGGGAGGAAATCATACCTATAGAGAAGAGATTCTCCCTCTTCCCCACCAATGCATTAGACCTCCTTGGTTCTTACACATCCTGCTCCATACAAGAAACCAAGAAGACCTTCAGAATGCCACTTGTTCTTTAGTAGTAATAAATGTGAGGATTTAAGGATGGTGTTTTTTCTTGAAGGAGGTAGCAACTTCCAGAGTCTCATGATTGTTTTTACCTGAAGGCATGTAAAATTTCAAAAAGACTGAATTAAATGTGATTGGGTCAGTGACACCCTGGTTGGTCCTGGCAAGGCGCATTTTCTAATACAAGAGTAAAACATCTTTATTTCCAAGAACAGTAGAAAAAAATCCCAGGAGCTGTGTGCATTTGGCTCCTCCGGGTTAAATCTTTGCTGTCAGTGCTCCCCAGTAGAATCATTCTAGGTCATGCATTTTCTTTCTCTTCAATAAATATTAACCATTTAATTTGAAAATCTTTTTGTTACCATAGAATTGCTTTAGAAAGTAAGTGTGAGCGAAAGGGAATTTTGTAGACCTGCTTTTTAACAATGTAGAGGTAGTAGCAATTCCCTTCAGATGGTTGGGGAAGAGGTATCTTCACTATACTTAACAAATTTTGATATATTTAACTTGGTAATTGTAGTATAATGAGAACATAAAACATCTGTTTAGTGTTAGAATACTGGCAGTGGCCACAAGCATGTGGCAAAGTTTAAGGACAGGATAAGCAAATAGTAATATTTGCCACCCAAAGTCTCACAATGTCCAGAAACCTATAATTAAAAACTGCAGTCATAATGTTTCTCTGTGTTTGATGAGACTGGGTGGATTTTGTTGTCGTTTTTAGGAAGTTGTTAGGTGAGTCCATAAAAACTTTAGCATTTGCAATTTCCTGTGGAGAGCAGTTACCACACCTTAGGGGAACTTGGAAGAGCTTGTAATCATCAGAATTTGTTCAGTTGCTGGAGAAATGCATACTCTCTGTGTTGAAATGCTTGCAACCTTCTAACAGTTCTGGTGTTTGTGCAAGAATAGTGGCCAAACTGGACCCTTTGGTCTACTGAGAACATAAAATATATGTGTATTTTTTTTTCCTCTTCGTATTGAGGTACATTGGACACAAGTGTATGTAAACTGAGAAAGTGTGATACTATCGCTTTCTTTTCTTCTCCAAAAATCCAGATCTGAAGATGTTTAAAATGCCTCTTAATTTGAGGAGCCGTGGGTCACTTCGTCTCCTTCTACATTGCAAATTTTTGGGATTAAAGGATATAATTATTCATTGGGTTGGGAGGGTAAAAGTTTCCTGTTTCATAATATGTGAATGGTCTGGCTGTGAGGAAACCAAAGTCAAGAAATTAAATCTGGAGTGTTGGCTAAACAAAGTGGTGGGTTTTTTTAAAAAGTTCTGTTTTAAGCTGCCCTGTTTCCCTACCCATGTCTTTAATTTTGAGCTGTGAGGCTAATTTTTGAATACTGTTATTCTAAAACGAGTCTACCACAAGGAAGAGCAGCAGAACACACCCTGTTTCAAGCAATGCAGTTTGAGACCTGAATGCTGTAAATGATGGAGAAATGTGCATATATTAATGAGGGGTATAATAGGTTTCAGTGAAAGTGGGAGATAAGATGTGTTAATCTTGTATATTAAATAGTCCTACAACAATGAACCTTATAATGAGGCCGTTATTAAATCTTTTCTTCATTGGCTTCAGTTCAGTGAAACCAGTGATTCTCAGTCTGGCATGTTTAAGGCCAGATTTCACAAGAAAGGACCAACTTTCTGAGGCCTTTGATGTCGTTTTGAAATACCTAATTAGAGATGTGTACAGCATGTGATGGAAAAGAAGATCTTTCCGGCACTCCATCATAGAATACTTTCCTTTTTTTTGGGTTTGGAGGCAGTTCCTTTAAAATTAATATTAGTGTACTGGTATAGAGTTTTGATTTGACCTCAGCTGCCTCTTAGGAAAAGGAGCTCTGCATTTCTTTCATCTGCATCGTGCAAACAGATTGTGTTCTAACGATGTTAGAAAGACTATCAAAATAGCAATAGTTTTAAAGGAAAAAAAAGAACTTTTCTAGAACAATCTGTGATTTTTACTTTCTGTGCTGTTCTGCCTATAGCACTGAAGGCAATTCCATAAGAAGGGCAAGATTTCTTGGCTCGTTGGTATTTATTTTTTTTTTCTATTTTCATCCAGCAGCATTTTTAGATTTTCATCTTGACACTTGCACCATTTGCCAGTAGTCACAATAAAATCTTCATGCTCCTGTATGATTACATTCTTCTTTAGAAGGAGGAAATAAGTTTAAATACCCAAACTTGATTGTAACTGTGGAAGACACAGAGAGGCAGCGACGTTACACATAGAATTACACAGAATTAATAAGGTTGGAAAAGACCATGGAGATCATCAAGTCCAACCTTTACCTAGGTTAACAACCTGTCCAACATCAGTCTAACATCTATACCATCTAAACCATTTAAACCATCTAAACCACACCACTAAGTTCATCATCCAACCAAACCTTAAACACATCCAAGGACAGTGACTCCACCACCTCCCTGGGAAGCCCATTCAGTGGGAGATCACTCTCACTGTGAAAAAGTTCCTCCTGATATCCAATCTAAACCTCCCCTGACGCAGCCTAAGACTGTGTCCTCTCGTCCTGTCACTGGGAGCCTGAGAGAAGAGACCGACCCCCGCCTGACTACAGCCTCCTTTCAGGTAGTTACAGACAGCAATAAGGTCACCCCTGAGCCTCCTCTTCTCCAGGCTGAACAACCCCAGCAAACATAAACCCTTAGCAGCAGCAAGGTCTCCTTTCCACTCAGGACCCAAATGAGAACTTTCTTATTCTGAGAGTGTGGGAGCTTGACTGAAGGAGAAACTGGTTTTCTCTGTCAGCATTATTCCTGTTTGAGGGTAGTAAGGAGAAGGGTTCTGTGAGAGACATCAAATATATAAAATTAAGAGCGATGATTGATTGTTTCCTGCAAGGAAGAAACAAGACAGACACCGCTGTGTATTCTCAGGTGATCCCCATTCTGATAGTAACCAAGACCAAACCTGATTAGCTTAGTTATAAAGCGAGTTGATGTTTTGTGATCTTACATTCTCATTCCCTGCAAAGCAGACACCTTTTTTGATTTACTATGCATGTTCTTTAATTGAGATGGAGGTGCTGTAGCTCTGCTCTCAGTGAAGTTCAGCTTTTACATGCCATTTCTCTTTTCCTTCTTCATCCCTTTTCCTTGGCGCATCTGACTCCAAGCTCACATTTATCCTGTTTAATAACTCCTCTTACTGTGTCTAAGCATAAGAGGCTGAGCATCCTTTCTCAGATGCCTCAATTCCCACCTTATCTGTCCTTGGGCTTCTGGCAGGAGCTTCATTGTCAAATTAGAGTAAAAAACATGTCTGTTTTAATATCGAGTAGTACTGAGATGATGAATAGCTTTGTGTAAATGGTGGCTACTGTGAAAAGACTTTTTTTTAACTTCTCACAAAGGCCTGCAACCAAAACCCCATTTCCAGCGATGGGTGTTATTGATAAATCCGTGACCGCCTGTGTGGGTGGAGGGGAGTGCAATCTGAGGAAGAGCAGTAGCAGGGGGACTGCGGGAGGACTTCACGTTTGGAAGCGGTGCGCTGGGTGCCTTTTCTGTAACAAAATTAAGGCGGGCACGGGACGGTGCGTTCCGGGGAGCGGCGGTACCGGGAGCGGGCACTGGGGGGCGGCGCAGCCCCGCGGTTGCCGCCGCAGGGTCCGGTCGGTGCCGCCGTGGGCTCTGCGGGTGCACATATGGCACGGTATTATCATTTTATGGGGACAATTATGGGCAATTTGATGCAAAATGAAAGCTGAATTATGCGGTGTTCCTTTTATTTGTTTAATTTTGCGCTCTAAATATGTAAAAGGGAAAATTGCCTTTTTTTTTTTATTTTGTTATATATGAGGATTGTGGTTGGTCGGTGGGATACCTTTCTTTTGACGCTGTGTTCTCACACGGCACAGGCTGAGGTCGTTTTCTGTCTCACATGTTGAAATGCATGGATTTGTTAGCAGATGCTGGGACTGTTTTGCACAGAAATTGTGTATGGCTGAATCTTCGGGCTCCTTGTTTCCATAAAAAAAGCGTCGTACATTTACTGTAAGGTAGACAAATACATAAGTAACAAGTTCCTTAACAGTTTCCCGTGGAAGAGACAGAATAGCTAAGCAAATGCCAAGGAAGTCTTTAAATCCTGAAAGTTGCTACATTCATTGGCAGAGCTCCCTTGAAAGAAGCAAGTATGCTCTGAACAAATTCTTGCCAGTGAGGAAAATCTACTGCCATAACAATTCTTAAACCAAAAGTAAAAAATTTTATGGCCTGTGCCAAGACCAGTTTCTTGTTACAGTGATCTGTGGGGTCTGTATTTTTTACAGAATCAAAGAATCAGTTGGGTAGGAAAAGACCTGAGATCATCAAGTCCAACTTAACACCACCTTGTGGTTGTGGTGTTAATGCCACATCCAGTCTCTCCTCACCGTCCCTTTCCCAGGGATGGTGACCACCATCTCTCTGGGCAGCCCATTCCAATTCTCAGTCTGTCTCTCTCTCTCTCTCAAGAACTTTTTTCTAATGTCTGACCTATACTCCCCTGGCTTAAGCTTAAGACTGTGCCCTCTTGTCCTGCTGTTTTCTGTCATCAGCTGCCTTACCTCCATTATTATGAAAATGCATATTTTTGCCTGTATATGTAAGTGCATAATTTGTCTTTTGTGTGCTACATTCCTCCTTCCTTTTCAGTGAAAGAAATTTGTTAGCACAGCCACACTGCAAAATAAACCTTTGTTTTATTTTTTTTTCCTTTGGTGGAAAGTATCCTTTTGTTTGTATTAATGAAGATAAGGCTAGAGATGTGCTTTCCACTTGGAATAGAAAATGTGAGCTCTGAGATGGTATTTGCATTTATTGATCCAGGCACATCTGCTGGCATATGATGGCGTGTGATATTTTTGTCCTTACCCACCTTTGAACCAGAGGACATGGCAGATAAGCTGTCCAGTTTGATTGGCATATCCTGTGGAAAGGATTTTCAATACATAGGATCAAATCCTGTACCCTAAACTGCTTTTGCATTTTGAAAGTATGATGGAGACTTCTCTTGAGTTCATGTGCTATGCTGGGAATTAGTTTTAAGTTCAAATGCTTTTCTTGCTCTCATACTGGCTGTCTTTTTCTTTGGCCAATTTTAGAGGCATTGTATTTGTATTGTGCATCTCAATATTTTTCAGAATGTTTGAAATGAATTTGGGAATGTCATCATCTGGGTGGGACAGGGCGTCTCGGTAGGTATAGACTCAGGCTGTCTATAAAAGAAATTTAAAAATTGCAAGTACTAGGAGTAAATCATACTGGTAAATTTAACTGGTTGGAAATCTTGTGTCTTTTATTGCTTTTTTTCAGGTTCAATTTTAACAGTGTCCTACAGCAGGTATGGGAGGAGATGGAAAGATTGTTTTTTGAAAACAACTCATTCAGATGTTTCGGAAACTGCATTTTTTATTTCTGTTCACACCTGACATCAATGAGTTTGGAGACTAGATTCAAATTTGATGTGTTACATGTGCTTCCTGAAAGCTCCCAAGAACTGCTCTGGCTTTGTCCCTAACTTCAAGTCAGTAGCTTTTCTTTAGGTAGGTAACCATAACCTAACTAATTTGTATGCTCCATATGCAGTCTCGGCTCACTTCAAAGTGTAATCAAGTCATGAACTAATTACAATACCATATTCCCAAAGAATGTAAATTTAATTTCCCTTCAAACAGAATGGGAATGTATTAAACAATTCCTTTATATGAGAGCTGTGGCATTCTACAACATAATGCTGATGCTTCAAACAGAAGTGAAGTTCTTAACTTTTGTGGACCTTGTGACCTTTTTCCCTGTGCATCTTCCCTTTTTATTCTTACATCTTGAGTTAATTTACTGACTGGATAACAACATTAAAATATTCAAGTGTAAATTAAAATGTAACTGTTGGGCTTCAGATTGGAGATCACTCTGTCTTACTGTATGTGACTTGCTTCTTTATAGTGTTTTCAGAAATGTGCTTCCTAAGGCATTTGGTTCAGAAGGAAATTGTGTTTTGAATTGAAGGCTCATAAGGTTCAGACCCTTGCCAGATGATTTCTTTAATACATTGAAAAGTGGATGTGCAAAAAGTTCCCTACAGGTTCTTAACATTGCTGTGCCAGAGAGTCCACATAAACTCAGTTATATAAGAACGAGCAAAGTGAAGTTGTTCATAAAACATTTTATTACCTTCAGTCTTTGCAGCAACTTCAGAGTTTAGATAATAAACCTTCATAGGAGTTACTAGTCACTACCCTTTCACAGAACAATGATTCACATAGAGTCAAACCACTTATTTTATTTCTCTTAATTTTAAAGACAGAAGAAACATGTTAGGGTTGATTTTGATCTGTGCCTGAGTAGTCTGATTTCTAAAATGAAGCCCTGTTGTTGTACTTCTGAGATGAGATTGTCAAAGTGGAGGACTTTATGTATTAAGCACAAGTTGTATTTTAAAATTAAATGTGGGTCAGCTTCCAATGAAGTATGTAATTGTTAAATGCTAAAAGAAAGAGCTTAGAATATCTTAGTTTATATTTTAAAGTGTTCCTTTTAGATGTTAATTCATTAATACCAGCAGTTTATTTTTATTCATATGACTTTTCATATGTAAGTAGTTGAAGCTGCATTATTTTAATCCTTTCTTTGGTTAGGAAGAAGAAAGCCTGCAGGTGGAAATCAGAATGACATACATATTGCTTCTTTCCCAAAAGGCACTGTATCTTTCTCCTATTGATATGCAAAATATCAAGGCAGAAAATAAACCCCATTGCCTTATGTGTCAAAATACTGTGAAAAATATATGCTTGGGTGATGCATGGAAAAAAAATGTGGGTCCACTTCAAACTGGGCACACTTGTAGTGGAATTTGTCACAAATCTTTGGGGCTCTGCAGACTTTTCGAATTCTGTTCCCTTTAACTGTGAGTGTTTAGATGTAGCTTGATCCTCACTTTTAGGTACACGGATGGCATTGCTTGGAGATGCAGCTTCAGAGGTCTTAGCCTTTGCCTGAGTTTGATGCAATGCTTCCTTTCTCTTGCAGTATCCTTTAAAGGCATTTTTGGACTACTGAGTAACTGTCCAGTGCGATATCATAATAGTACATGGTGTCAGGTTGTGGATGCTGTGGTGTGTCTGTTGCTGTGATATTTTTCAAGTTGACACGCACAGTCCAGCTGTATTCTGGAAGTGGTGTAGTACTGGTCTTGATGCCAAAGAGAAAACCCAACCCAAGCCCCACCAAAAACATCAAAGCAAGGTAAGTTATGTCAGGAATGAGGTACTTGGTTCTTGAACAGGTCCAGCTTATGCACACCTGGTTGGAGGGCAGGCAGACATGCACAGGTCTGCCTGCAACCTACCTGAGTAGATTTTATTTTGGAGACCAAAGACCTTTCAGTGCTCAACCCAGCTTCAACATCACTGTCAGTGCCACCTCCTTCCCTGTTTGTTTTCAGAGTATTTGTCTTATAGGGCCTGACTGAGTCAGTGAAGAGAGTTTGGTCTTTGCTGAAGCTGCCAATGTGTCGATAACTAGTCAGCTTTCTAGATGCATGCAGAAATTTGAAAAACTTAGTGTTTTGTGGCTACTGGAGTCATGATTGCAGATGTCAAAAAGCTTTTCACGTGCTGAAATCATATCACTGAAAGTTTCTTGTCTCTCTACCACAAGTGTAAGTTACTACTGTGTTTTTTAAATTTAAACCTAACTTGCACGTGTGTGACTTTTTCCTTCCTTTGCTTGCTTTATTCATCTTTGCATATCTCTCTGGTATCTCTGAGTGTCTAGAGACCTTTCCATTGGATATGGGGGGCTGATAGAACTGCAGGATCTCAGGCCAAGGATGGAGATTTAGCTCTTATGTTCTCTTTTGGCCATGGGTCAGAGTATGCATCCCTAAGTGAAAGAACAGTCCAAGCTGGATCTACAGTCAGGGACTACAGGAATCTTTGATGGAAAGATTCTTTCTTTGGAAAGTCTGTTAGGACTTGTCAGCATGGGCGAATGCAGGCAAACTTGTACTCTAAGCTAAACAGATGCAAGATGAATCTGGTCTGTTAGTGCTATGCCTGAGCTAACTTACCCTACAGCTGCAAGATATGTGTCCTGGAGCTGGTTTGTTGGAGCGTGGGACTGCTTGGATGCACCTGTGTGCTTAGACACCCTGAGCCACACTTTTCCCAAGTGTGAAAAGGAAACAATAGAGGTCCTCCCTGTCCCAATAATGCTTGTGACAACCCTTTGAGGACAGATGCACTAGGTGAGGAGCTCTCACAAATACTCTGAAAGTACAGAAGGGCATTTATTATTAGGTTGATAGCTAAAATACCTCATTATCTGTGTTTTCTTTCTTCTCTTGCTAATAGCTTCTGGAAAACTTTTTGCCAATCTCATATTCCTATAATTGCAGTATGCTTTAAAATTTATTTATTTTTTAGATAAAGTGAGGTAAAATTTAACATTTCTTTTTTGAATAATACGGGCCAAAATATATTCTTTCTAAAGAGGAGGTTCTCTTGTGTTCTGGCGTGGTTCCCTTCCCCTCCCCTTTACAAGAAGTGATTTAAGAAAAGCAGAATTTCAGCCAATAGCCCTCATGGAATAGTTTGTTGTTGGCTTCGTTTGGAAACCTTGCCTGTAGCTGAAGAGATAGGTGGTTGGTTGAACTGCTGCAGTGTGAACATTGCTTGCAGAAGGATGTAGAGGCTAATGTGTAGAACTCAAAAGCTTCTTAGGAAGTTGCTGAATGCAAGACACTAAAGATTTTAAGCTGGGCTTCACTTATTGTCGAAGTGGCTGTGGAAACAGAATATTAGGAACAGTGCAGGTCACTGGGCCTGCTAGAGATTGATCCTTGCCCTCTCAGTTTTTGGGAATAAGGAGCTGTAGCTGTTTGTCCTACTTCAGCTTGTGAGAAGCTAAAAGTGTTTCAGCAAGGAGTAAGCTGTGAATAGTTGATGTACTCACAGAGCAGACTTAAAACCTGAGGTTTGAGAGTGGAGCTGAAGAAAGAGTAGGGAGGAGACTTTGGAAGGTGGATGAACACTACCAGCCAGGTGGCTGCCGCTGGAAGATCTGTCCTCTCTTCCCAGCTGCCTGTTCCCTCTGCTCTCCGCGTGCCAGCTCTTGTGCCTGATGGCCCCTTTGTCACCCTGAGTCAGTTTGCTGATCCCTGGAGTGAGAGGTTTGGAGGGGTAGCAGACCTGGTGTGGATGGAGGAAGTGAGCAGGAGAGTATCTTTGACAGCAGCTGAGCATTAGATTGGCTGTGCCTTCTTTTGAAGCTTCACCCCTGAGAAAAAGCTCTTTGTTCCCTGCCTAACTCCCTGGACAGGCTTCTACAAGTGTCACCACTGCATGCTGGCAGCTCTTCTTCTCAAAGCCAACTCTATCTCCACTGAGGTTATTATCTCTTAAGAGCCATAAATGAACTCTTAATTCTTTGACTTACATTCAGTGATGAAATTAACTAAGTTATTATATAAAATATATAGTACTTGCAGTACAACATGTAAATGTGGCTGTTGAAATCCTAACCTTTGCATTTCTGATTTTGATTTATTTTTTTTGTTTCTCCCCTTCCACCTACAACCTTAATACTTTGCTAACAAACTTCATAAAATGCATTACTCTGATATATTCGAATGCATATTTCTTGGACATAAAACTACTGTTCAGTGAAATGCCAAGTGCCACTTTTCTCAGGTAACTAACATCTTGCAAATCCAATAACTGTGCTTGTGAACACATGAAGAAATACCTCATATGTGCATTTAGGCATTTTACTTTTTTCGTGGAATGCAAATCCGTAGGACTTGTTGTCCTATCCAGTTTTTTCCAACCTTACAACTTTGTTTTTAAAAGCAGGTTATGAAAATATTTATTGTTATGTGTGTTTTTGTCCAGCGATTGTATTGCTTTAGTAGATCTGTGACCTTGTTATATCTGAATGACTTAAGTACTTTTGTGGCAGTGTTGTATATTGTCTAGCTAATTTGTAGGACAAAAAAAGAGATCTTGCAGCTTATAGCAAAAATTCAATAGAATGGAAGAGTAAGATATAATATTAAGGCTTTTTTTTTTTCTTCTTAAGAGCACATTCTGCTGCAAATGTACCGGCACATTTTTGAGAATTACCATATTTTCAGCTATTCTGCATGTGTCTTAAACAAATGAACCTCTTTTTTTCTTGTGTTCAAAGCTTCATGTTTGCTTACTTAGTAAGCAAAGCAGGGCTTTAAACTTTTAGACTACAGTGGCTGTAACAATACTTTGCTTAATGTAGAGTGATTGTGTGAATGAACAAGGTTTTAATCTTCTAATACAGAAAGTTTTAACAGTTTGTGTTGCTGATTGAATCTTACAGGAGTTTCAGGGACATCTTGTCTGCCATTCAATCTCATGTGAGCTGTTGCTCTTCCCACTCATGATCACATAAGTAGCCCTTGGACAATCAGGATTTGCATGCGTGTTTTCCTAATATTAATCGTGTGTGTCATGTTTCAAACTGTATTTTAAATAAATTTTAATGTCTTCATGCAACAGATGATGGTATTATGTGCACAGTGAGGGCTCTGCAGTCTATAAAACACAGTTTGAACATCTTTTTAGTGGTACACTTGCCTAGGCTAGCTAAGGCTGGGAATGATGGGAATCTTGCCTGGTTTTCCATGAGGGCTGATATTGACACTGTGGCAAGAGTGAGGGTGGGTGCATGGCTATCAATCCTGTTCCCCCAGGCTTTTCAGGGTGCTCATTCCTTGTGCCAGCAGTGTTACTAGCTGGAGGGAGGAGAGGGTAAAACCTGTTTTGTGGGGAAAGGGTTTCAGGAAATGAAGTGAATTAAGAGAGCTATGAAAAATTGATAAAGATAGGACTGTCTGTTTTTATATTCCGCCACATAACATGGGTTTAAATGAATTTCCTTATAATTTGTCTTCAAATACCGACATTTAACTCTTAGGCTGTATAAATGAACTGGCTTTTTCTAGAGTAAAATTCATGCCCTGCGTCCAGGCTAATATGTTCACCTACTATAAACATTACTGCCTATGGTTACAACTGGAATAAAAAATTCCTTTTATATATATCATAGCTGGCAGAGACTCCTGAGACCACCACAAATCACTTCAGCCTTTTGGTGCTCTCTGACGAAATGAACTGAAATGTAAAACAGCTCAGGCTTCAGGCAGGCTGGCTCTGGAAAGCAATTAGCTTGTTAAGACCGTTGTTTGTACCCTCCCATATTTCCAGGTGCTGAGCAAAGGTGTTAGAAGAGCTCTGCTGATTGATTTCAACATTGGGGTTTATTAACCTTCCATTCCTTCCTAAAATGTTTTGCTTATTCTCTTGGTAGCCTTTTATTTAAAGGAGAGAAAACCAACCAACCAACAATAAAAAATAAGCCTGGCAAGGCCACCCTTCCTGCAAAAGAACAAAAAGAAGGGGGGGGGGGGA